>UELV01099946.1:0-63523 GCA_900490015.1 Megastigmus stigmatizans
GTATAATATATATATAATATAAATATATATAATTATAAATCATCCCGAAAACCTTAAATTTTTTTAAAAATGCCGAAGGGTTCATTGCTTGGTTTTATTAATTCTTCGCTTGCTTTCAAATTTTTCATAGAATATTTTTTAACATTACTTGAATATGGTTCCATTAATATCTGAGCAAAATTTTGCCATTTACTTAAGTTCTATGCATTCATCTAGCATTCTTTCTAAATCCTGTAATACAAACAACGAATCTGATTAATTTAAATAATTATTTCTTTTAAATGGTTATTTAGAATTTTTTATTAATTGTCAAAGTTTCTTATAGAATATTAGTAGATAAAATAGAAAGTTAGACCAGAAATATTAAGCTCGTATATCAATATTGTTTGTAACGAAACATAATTTCACAGATTTGCTATATTTTAAACGCTCAATCGTTTTAATTGCACTGCATCTACAGTTTGATCCATTTTTATTTCTTGCCTCACTTTACATACTTGCTTGGTTAATTCAGATTGCATCCTTAGATTTTCGACAGTTTTTTTTTTTTTTTGGATTAACATAATGAGACTGTTCCTTTAAGTTACAACATTTTCTCTTAATTGTGCGCAAAATGTAGGAAGTCGCATCTATTTGGTGAACCGTCGATTGTTCATAATTTGTTATGACTTCATTTAATTGCTGCCATAATATTTCCATCCTCGGATGGATCTCACATTCAATTTAAGTATTAATTCATCCTTCTTCAGAGTAAAATTTCTTTTTTTCTTATTTTTGTCGGCTCTTCTTATAAACATTTACTTTTTGCAAAAATAATTAGTTTAAATGTAACAAAGATTCTTTCATTTTGACTTTATGACATCTTAAATCTTGGATACATGTATAGTTTCAATTCTCTTTACCAATTTTTCATTGTTACTGGGTAAATAAATTTAAGCGTATTTATCAAAATATATGAATAATCATGGTTGTCTGTAAACCTTTATTGTAAGGTCAATATACATTTTAGAAAAAATTTTAAAAATTCTAACAAAAGTATAGATAATAAGCTTTCATTTTCATTTGAGAACGAGTTATTAGCACTTTTCATTTAAAAGATATGAGAGATCGTAAATTATGTTGATTTTTGACACATTTTACAAGTGAAATACAATGTTTCAGATCTCTCATAACTTTTGAACGAAAAGTACTAATATCCCGTTCTAAAATGCAAAAGATAGCTTATTATTTACACTTTTATTATTTTTTATAACATTTTTTAAAATCTATACTAGCCTTGCAACGAAAGTTTAAATACAACCATAATTTTTCATATATTTTGATAAAATGTGCTTTAACTCGGTCCCTAGGTCCCATTGGAACTAATGCCGAGACACGTATCTCATATTTTTCCCCAAAGAATGTCTCTGTAAAGTTTCTGCCAAATCTGTGACTCGGAGGGTGTAGCCTCCCCTTGTAAGTATATAACAGTAATTCATATTATTTTTTCATAGTATATTTAGGAAGTTAATGTCTTGTTGACAGTGACGTAAGTTGAAAAATATATGATTGTCAAAAAGGTCTATTAACATTTATATTAAAAAAATTTACTAAATATTATTAATTATAATTACCTATTTCTTCATCTTCAGTATTATAAACTTTTGCTTAATATCCTCAAGTTCTTTTACTTTAGCAAATTCTTTTTTTGAAAGAGCTTCTAATTTTCGAGTTTGAATTTCAGCCGCTATGCTTGCTTGGCGTTCAAGGTGCAATTCTAATCTTGTTTCCTCTTATTCTTGTTTGCTAGCTAGTTTGACAATTAAAAAAAATATATAATAGAATTATTTTCAATAATGGATTAATACGCGATATAAATGTAAATATTTTTGCTATTCGAAAATGTACATCTTCATCTGTGATTTGTATCCTATAGGCGCGCATACAAATACAACTTCCCTCCCCAATAAGGTTGTATAACATTTATCGACATTTCGGAAACGAGCGAGACGATTCTCGTTTTACTCCACGCTATCGTTGCGCAACCGGGGCACAGCCAACCTCGTTTAGATTGGGATTGGCAAGGTATCCTATAGTGCATGTGTGTCTGTGTGTGTATACGTGTATGCGTGCGCGCGAGCGAATATGTGACATTAACTCGAGCTGGCGATTCGGAGGCATCGAGATTCTATACGCGACGCGCTAAACCGACCTTCGGTTCCGATGATAACCCGAAGATTTGCGAGAGCCGATAGAACGTGCCGGCCTGGATATACGTCTCTTATTCCTCCTGCCACCTTTGCATTCTGATCTATGCTCTTGTTCGTACGCAAAACTATTGCTCGTAAATAATTTATGCTGGGATTTGTTTGGCATTAAAATAGAGTTATATTTTTCTTCTTGTTTTGGATTAAAGTTCAGACAGGGATTCTCGTTTTCTGACGTTTACGTACAAAACTATGCAAATCGTATATTTGAGAATCGTTTCATAATTTGATGAATTAGTTGTGATTATTACATTGTCAAATTTATATTATGTGTATATATGTACATAGTAAGAGTGTCCCCCGGCTCGTTCCTCTGGCTAACCCCTATTTTTAGATCTGATAATTCAATTTTAATATTTTGTAAATTTAAAAAAGGTTCATATATTCTGAATCAATAGCAGTGCAAATAATAAAGTTGGTAACGAATACTAAGACAAAATTAGTGGCTTTGTTTTGCAGATTGCATATCGATGTTACTCTGCGGCTAAGGAAGGCCGAACGGCGTATAATCTAACAAGTAAACTGCCTGCCTTCCATGCAGATTTTCCTAGGTGCTTCATCTTTTATTGTAATTTTATAACCTTGACAATAATAACAGTAAAAAAATATGATATGATATGCCTACACAAATTTGTTTCTGAAACCTTTAGAAGCATTTTGTGCAAATGCCATTTCCAGCAGCTATGTCTGCGAAATATCATTCAAGGAGGAAACAAGGAGTAGTTCAGAATGATTATTATAAATTATTGTAAATGTTTTAATTAAATGTATGTTTTTGAAAAAAAATCTATTTACTTGTTTTATTTAGCTACATTTCTTTCTTTCTCTTTCTCTATGTGTTCATATTATCAAATTGTGTTTTTAAACAAATGTATATGGAGTTTTAAATTAAGAAAATGATTTTCAACAATCGCAGTACTTATTTACTATGCAAGATTATTTAACGATGGAATCGCAAATTTAAGCAGTTTCTTTTTTTTTCTTTACTATTTTCAAGAATACTCGTTCATTTATGATATTCTACGTATAGTATCCATGAAATACTGTCACACTGATTAGTCCACTTTATAAAAATACAGGTAGCCTATATCGAACTCCTTATTTAGCATGGCCAAGTGCCCAAGTCGCTAATTTAAGCTATAATAATACCTGTGCCTTTACACATTGTTTCTATCTCTACCAGTACCGACGAGCGCCGCTCTTTAAGTCCTACTATTTATCAGAAATATTGTCCGGTAATGACAGTGTGAAGCTCGCGGAGGCCGGGCAGTTACCTCATTGTCCGTCGATCACCCGGAATTGTCGCAAATTTCACGTTTACTCACTAATGCGTAGCGCGGAGCATGATTCGCCGTCGGTCAGCTGACCAAAATATGTAAGCAGCCGCGTCGAACTTGTTAGTAGGATATAATACGTATTTTCCGGCTCGTTAAAGCGCAGCTGCCTGCGTGCGCGTCTGTATACCTTGGCGACCATAATTATTTCTACATATATGCGGGTCTTAACGGTACCCGATTTGTCCCGCTTGGAAATACGGTAGTGGTACTTTACTCCGCCTGTCTTCTATATAGGCTTTCTCATTAGCTGTTTAGTGCAGTCTGTATATATATATATACTGTACTTTGAATCTTGGTCATACGCAAAAGATGGAGGATGGCTTTGCTAGTTGACGCCGATCATCGTGACTTTCAACTAACTCATTCGAATGCGTTCTGCTGGAGATAAGTCGAGGATCAAATTAATTTACAGTGTTTAGGAATTACTTGAGTTTGAAAGAGATCAGCTAAAGTTGAGTTTTAACGAAGCAAATTTGCCGCTGTTTGATAAGTTTTTGACTACATGCAAATTTTTTTATGGCCTATAAAATACAATCAAGCTAGTCAAATAACATTTTTAATTGATATTATTTAATAGCTGTATTGGAAACGAAATTGGAACACTGGTTTAAACTTGATTTTGATGTATTTTGCTTTAAAAAAATGCTTTATTGTAAAATTATCGTGATATCAATTAGAAATTTAACAATGAATGATTGAATTAGTCATTGAATGGTATTTTCAGATATAAAAATTGTGTACCTCTGCTGAGAAGAATCATTCATTTTAAATAAGACTTTTATCCGAGTGTAACATATTGATTGTTTACTATTTGTCTGTTTGACTGAGCTGCATTGGAATTTTTAGTTTTTTACTAAGAAACTAATTTAAATTTTGATCAGTGATACTATACTATACTTATTATAGTTAAAGGTACTTGTAAATTTCGTTAAAAGTTTATAACTATGTAATAAGTTGCTATAAGCATCTGATATGATGCAATAAGTTTTACGGTTGTCCTTCAAAGTTTGAATTTCATATATGCGTCGGGTTACGATGTAATAGTACGGAGTCATATATTCGCAAACTGGTGGTATAAACGAAGGCAGAGTAGTTTATCATCAAAGTATGCGTACTCGTGTGTACCAATTTTGAAACTAGTGCCTCTATAAAATATGACAGTATACTTGAACCATATGAATTGTGTTTTTTTTTTATTTTCATTAAAGTTTCAATTGAAAACCTTTTGTATCCGATAAAAAGCGAATGATTTTGAAATTACAATAGCGTCTCTATATACGGAACTTCATGACCCAAATAAAACTGTTATGAATAAGCAAATTTTCAATAATTTCATGTATATTTACCGATCAGACCACTAATACCCGATGCATCGCATGAACTGTGTGTTTTTCCTCAATAAGCAGAAGAAATGCATCGCAGCTTTTTAATATGTGCGGTATATCGTATTCACTATGTAATAGGACGTGCGCGTTATTGGCTACACTTCAAGAAATAATCGACCTATTGTGTGCCTCCTTCGATGCAGGTGGAATAAACTCCTTATAGTTTAGCAGGTGTCACGTTTGTCTGTTCGTAGCCGAGGTCGACTTATCAATTGACTGGCGCAACATGTTGTATGCACGCCGGTTACTTGTCTGTATGAAAAAAAAAACGAAGGATCGAGCCTTGACACCGCATTAAACAGAACTCGTTTTCACTTGAAGACGTGATAAAGTCTACATACGACCGGCCGCTGCTTCTCTTTACTTGTTATTTGAAACTCGGCGAGGAACAGTTCTGGAAATCGTGTACAGTTGAGAAAATAAGAGGCACGGAATGTTACGTGCCGAACTTTTATGGACCTTTATAAGACAACTGTTATTTCGAGTACTATAAGTAAAGTATAGAAATTTATACTTCGGTGAATGAACGTATGTCTGGGGATGCGAGTAGAAAAGACCGAATAATTAAATTAAGCACAAAAGTATAGCTGACTTTATTAAACTTGGAAAAGTTTCATTGATAGATAAATAATGTAATGTCTATACTTAAATATCATTATTTAATTTAAGAATTCTAGTTTTTCATAAAAGTTACATTTTATAATATTTCCTAGCAAAAATTGATTTCGTAAAATAAAGGTTAAAACTACTCTAGTACGACAAGTTACATTTTATTCATTATATAACTTTCAGGCTACTCTGAATATACAGCATTGGACTTAAGGTAAGGAGCTCTCGGTTCGCGAACTTGAAACAACGAAGAAGCGTGTATATTATACCATTGTAAAACAAAATAAATTGTTAAAGTCCTCGAGGAGCGTGGATTTGTGTAAACAAGTCGTTTCGCATGAATAAGGTCGTATACCGCGCGTAATTGTCATATTTTCTAAGAAGAAAAGCGCTGCGGCTATTGGCTTCGCCGCATGCTATACTCGCGCGAGGTTTGAGAGGCGTGAAAATTGGGCCTCGGTCATCGAGTGCAAAAGAGGAAGTCAATTAGCCGCGAGCGTAGCAGCTCGAACGACTAACGACAACGACGAGGTCTCCGAGTGTTATAGCTCTCTTGGATTGCTTGTCCTTGCCTGGGGTACTGTAGACTCGACAATCGATACATCCATAAAACTTCGATTGGATTTCCGGCTGCGCGTATACATTATCAGGAAAGAATATACACGATGCGAAGACATGGCCAATAATGAGTCACGCCCGCATGAAATATGGATTGGATATATATTGCATTTGCTACCTTCCCGATAACGTCGAGCGAAACACTGCAGTGTATTTGTATATATACTGGTCGAGAGACCATTGGCGTACAATATTGGTATTTTACATTATATATATACGCACATTGAAAATATTTTCTTTACCTAAATAATGTTGCTTTTGTAAATGTGCGTATAATTTGAAACGTGTGCAGTAGCACGTGCTTGCTTACGATACAGAATTCTAATGAATAAATGGTATTCTGTATATACGTGCTTATAACATTTAATTATACAAATGTGAATAACTTAAAATGTTTTAAATTATATCCAAAGCAGGTATTTGAAATTGTAGCCGATATAATTATAGTATAACTAAATGATTATTGCAGATACGCTTGAATAAGAAGATCTCGGTTGTACCGAATCGATATATAAATAAACTGCTAAAAGAAATAGTACTTAATAATGTAAATTATTCGTGACTATTAATTTTTTACATATAGACATACATTAATATGCTAAATATATATTTTAAAAAAAAAACTAAGAATTTCCTCCATTCAAAGGAAAGTTTATAAAATATATAAATGCGCGTCGATGCGATAAATTAATAATTATCAGAGAAAAATCATCAACGTATTTGTATTCAATTGAGCACGCGTACAAATCATACGAACGGTCTTTTTCCTCACTTTGACCTCCTCGATAGTGCATAAATTCGTTGCTCGCAAACATCATTATAGAATCAATGTAAACACGCATATATATACACCAGCATATAACGCAATTGCACCAATAACATCATTGCAAATTAATATTCGCAAAGCATCGAGAGTAGCCGCATTCGAGTGTAGAGCGAGCATATATGCGCTGTGTTATGTGCCGTAACTGTTAACCATATTGTGAGGAATCTCGCTGACTGCCGATAATACATCGTTAAAACACTTGTTTTCGAGAGCATATAGCGCGGCATCATCGACTGATGTAACCAGCAAAGTAGTTGTAATAGATCGCGGTATACCTTTTACGTCTTTTACGCACCGGAGATGATTTTCACAATTTTTTTTCTTTTCCTTTCTAACGATACCTGCGAGTACGAGCGAGATGAGTTTACTGAAAAATTTCAACACTTTTTTTCCCTTATGTATAAGAGACTCGGTAGAAGCGAGGTAGAAGTAAAAATCCTTTGCGGGAATGAAAAGGAGCTTTAGAGATACCAAGAACTGGAGGGGGATACAGAAAGGATTATGTATACTAAGAGGGGAATTTAATTACTCAGTCACAAACGCTCATGCTTATTTTATTTTATTATTGAAAATAATAATTAAGCGAGTAACGAAAGTAGTTTATAAAGTTCAAATTTTCTATTCCAATTTCAAATTTAGATTGAAGTATAACATCGTTTAAAAAACTCATTTTGTCTTGATATTTTGCCGGTATTGAACTAAATGGTCAATTTTCTTGGGCAGGAATTTGTAAAAATGCATATTAAACTCAATTTTCTAAAACTGGGTCGAGTGAGAAGAAAAGTTAGCTTAGCTAGAATTGAAATAAATTATGATTAAATGGTAATGCATGATTTTAATAAATGCGTTTTCAGTGATGAAATACTTTTTTTTCATAATTTGAAATATGAAAAATATATAAAGAAATCCATTTTCTAATTATTGCTATCTCAAAGAGTAAGCGTTGCATAATCGATAAGAATTTTCGAGTTCCATTTTCTGATGGATTTCAACATTGATTTTGGTCCCTGGGTCAGAAAGTATATGAATTTCAAAAATTTCTATATATGCATTTGTGTATTTATTATGAAATACAAAATGAATCCTTAACAAATAAGCTAATATGAAAAAGTAGTTCCATTGATATGCATTTTATAATTGTTTGTTAGAAAAGCAAAACAAACAGATAAGCGATCTCTTTGGAAAAGTGGCTTTCGTACGTGGTCTCTTACAAAATGATAGACGACCTCTATGATGATGACATTTATTGTGATTTAATTGATATTATCATTTGCGTTAAAGCAATGCAGGTGAAGCTAATGCATTGTCATGCAAATCAATATTCGTTAAAATAAGATCGTTTTAATTGTTCCGTAGCAAGTTATGATTGATGTTCATTGTATGAAAAACTGGTCTTAGTTATTCGTAGACTTATGTCCTGATAACGATTAACGCTTCTAAGAAAAATAGGCGTAATTTATAACAAAAACAAGATACAAATTATTATATTGAGATCAGCCATTTCAATAGTGATTTTTAATTGTAACAGCGGCTAATCGTGCTTGATTTCCGAGCGCGTAATATGCAATTCTTGCACTCTTATCATGAGTGCTTAACATTCTATTTAGCGAGCGCTTTTACCAGATTGCAATAATTGTATGTTGCGCACAGGAAAAGCATAGGCGCTCAGTCTTAATTTGCGCACATCGCAGTAAAAAAATATATAGTTCGACAGATGTCTGCGAAGCCAGGTCCGTCTCGAATCCCCCGTTTCACGCACTAGTATTGTTAATCCATATTATGACTCTACTAGTATTGTACACGCACTAATATTGTTATCCATATTTGATATTTGGATCAAATACAGAAATTCTTTATTGGAGTTAGATTACAAAAGATTTTTCTTATAGTTTTAAAATAAACGAAGCTAATCAACTTTATATATGTACAATTAAAGCTTGAATATATTATTTGTTTTTGTTTTGTAATACGATATTCTTACATAATTAGTTAACTATAGTTTTGAAAAATAAGAAATAGGTTTACAACGTACAATATGTCGTTTCAAAGTTGAGCAGTATGTAAATATTACAATGAAGTTAGTATGATAACATAAAATTATACAGCAATTAAACTAGCGACAGGAGTTCGTGGAAGCAAAGCTTAAGCGGAAAGAATTAAAAAAAAAACACGCCGTCCACCGTTGGTCACAAATTGAATTTTCACTATAACATTTTCAAAGGATATAGATAAGCACGAAGTAGTGGATGAGGGGTAGGAGAGAGGAGCGAAAAGAGAAAGCGGCTTAAGCACTTTGGCGTGATAAAGTTGCGGCAATCACTATTAGCAGCGAGTAAAAAGCAGTGTGCAGTAGCGTGTCGGGACAGCAGCGCCAGCCTCGTCATATCGTACATATAGGCAGACCGCGTATGTATATATATACACTTGTAGATCAGCATATAGCCAGTGTGTCAAGGCAAATAAACCGCTGCGCGCGCCGTCCTTAATAATCTGGGCCGCAAGTTCGTTAACGACCAAAGTCGCTTATAACGCGCGCAAGTCGCGCGGCCACTGTACTCCGCCTTTTGCATTATATGCTTGAGAGAGAGCGAGAGAGAGAGACCCGCCGACCAAACCAAAATAATTCCGAAGCAAATAACAAATAAGGAGAGAGAGAGAGAGAGAGAGAGAGAGACGTTTACGAGACTGGACTACTACGAATATATAATTACTGCCTATTTATCGGATTTTATAGGATAATGCGTTGGCGCAAGGTTAATAGTGGCGATTCACTCAACAATGTTATTATTTTTTTTATTAAACTTACGCGTGGCTTCATTTATTGCCCAGATTATGGAGCACCGCTGCATGTAAAAGATCCTTCGATAATCGTAATGCATATGTTTTTTGACCGCATATATAAAGTTTGACAAAGTTCGCTGGTACCAATGTCAATGAGCCTTTAAATTTTGTCGAAGTAAAATTGCCCAATTGAATTTTGATTATCTTATCAGTAACGATACTCAACAGTTACTCCTCATAGAATCGAATACGTATAACAATGAGCGATGCTCTATAATTTCGTCCTTTTTAAATGTATCTCTTATATACGAATGAATTTCAAAAGATAGCAGGTGCAACGATCGAGGAAAGATTCTACGGAGAAATATTGTAGAGCGAGTCGAGAGAATGCCTTAGATCGGCACCAAGGGTTACCATCTCATAGAACAACACATGCACATAAGAGCAACGACCCGAATATTGCGTAAATACAGTAGTTATTATAGCTATATATATATATACACTTAGGATTATATCATAACGAACAGGCCGTGGAAACTGAGGGACACACCGGTATAAGATAGATCTACGACGATCTGCGAGGAATTGGAAGGGAAAACGCCCATTGAGGACAATGGGAGAGAGAGTGAGAGAAAAAAAAATGAGAAGAAAAGGACAGTGTCCGGAGTGCGAGGTAATATTATACGATCCGCGACTTCTACATAGTTTCCCCTTCACCTTTTCTTGCTCGCATATATTGCATCTCATTTCCGCACTCTCGCTCCCGTATATATACACAGCCTCGGAATGAACGACCGGAGTCACGCCTTGAAAAGCGATTTCAGAATTTGTTTCTCTCCGCCCGATGATGATGATGATGATGTTGCTGCTGCCGCTGCAGACGAAGATGATGAAAGTCGGAGGGATTGCCTGGCGCCGAGATAAAATTGAGCAGCGAGCTACGGGGACCGTTTTTAACGTCGTCTGCAGCGAGACGACTTTCATCTCGTTTCCGTAATTTTCGCTCTTGTTCTTTTTTTATGGCTTTCTTCTTGCTTTCTCTTTCTCTCTCTCTCTTCGTTATTGAGCAATCGGATTTGTTACGCTTCATCGCCCCAGACAATACAGAATTTTTACTGTTATCCGCGTTTATAATCGCTGGGGGAGAGAATACTGTTTGCACGGGTATAATATACATATCTTTATAGATTTACTTTATCACGAGTGAATTATTAAACTATTTCGACCGACTACTACTACGGAAAGCTTCGTGTACATACGCAGATAAAGATGGCAAATATGACTGGCGGTGGCATGCA
The DNA here is from genome assembly GCA_900490015.1 of Megastigmus stigmatizans. NCBI lineage: Eukaryota > Metazoa > Arthropoda > Insecta > Hymenoptera > Megastigmidae > Megastigmus > Megastigmus stigmatizans. The sequence goes on from UELV01099946.1 coordinate 11,101, forward strand.
ATAGAGCGTGACGACAGCGCTGCCAATGATGCTAATTGTATCATTGTTGACGAAGTTTATTCTTAGCTGCGGCCTGTGCAGCTATTGAAATATGGTATATACGATGTCGGAGTGAGCGAAAGACAAAAAAAAAATTAGTTATATCGATGCGATAAAGCTTTGTTAGAGGACAAAATCTAGCTCGCGCGCAACGTTGACGATTGTTTTCCCCCGCACTACACTTTCCTCAAAAACAGTGTATTTCTAAGAAAACCTGCCAAAACCATTTGATACATATACGATATATATATATGTCACGCGAGTTATTTATCGCAGCAGAGCAATAAATTTCAGGTACAGCGGAGGAAAGCATTGGTATATAACGTTTGGATTTACGATTCGCGCCGAGTCCTTTTCATTAACGTTCGCGATCGAGTGACCGAATGGTATAGACCTGAGTCAACGATTAAAAGGCGTCATCGGTGCGGCGCAGGGCAGATGCTTGATCGTAAATGGAACTGTTATTTGAATCCTTTCTCTCATAATCGCGCGCGCGCGAATGCTCAGTTCACCTTGCTCCCGATCTTTTGCTGAAACCATATACACACTTAGTCCGCGACGCGTTCAAGTGCATTAGTGTACACACTACAGGTACACCGTTTGTGGAGATATGCCAACGCACACGTACACACTAGCATATACATATAAGCGGTAACGAGACACTTATGCAGTATATACACAGACTGCAAGTGATTATGTGCGCACGTGTAATAAAATGTGGATAAATGCGTGTGCTCGACGGCATTCGGTCGAGAAATATAACGACCTTAATTAATGTGAATGCATATATATATATATACATGTACGTGGACGAGCATCTTGGTTTAAATTATATTAAATTTTATCAAGTCATGTGTAATCATTGCCAATCGTTTACAGACCGTAATGAATTAGACTTACAAGAGATTGTACTTGCTATTGGAGAAAATATATTTGACGTGTTTCGTTTGGCAATGATACTTACAAATGCGTTAAGATAAAGCAGTGCAAAGTATCAACCTGACAACTAAATTGATAGTATATAGGTACAATTGTATTTATCAAATAGAATACCCTTATATTACATTATTAATGGTAAATATCCAATGCTTTGACGGTGTATTAAATACTTTCTTTACGAATCCCTCTGTATACACAACACGAGCAAATTGCTAAATACACAATCTACATTGTAAAATGCTGAGCACATGTAGCAGTAATAAACAAATTGGCGAGTGCAATGACTGTATATACAATGCCACGAATATAAAAAGAAAAAAATAATAAAAGTAACATCTGCAAACGACGATTCTGGTTTTTCTATCTAATTTCCGGACTTGACTGCGCAGTGGTTGGAGTTGGTATAGCGACCGCACTAAAAATCCCTAATGAGACTTGCCATGCTAATCGGCGTAATTACTCTATAGTCGTGTTCTGAATGACATCGCAGCGTGTGCACGATTGTGGCTTCTAACGTACACGAGGCATGATTTGTTTCGTGTTTTTCTCTCTGCACAAGCATTTAATATGAGATACTACCCGTATCCAATTTTCATCATAAATATAATTTCTTCAGAGCACCATAAAGTTGGGTATAAAGCACATAGTCATTAAAAGATTGTATGTAAAGTGCTATGGTATATTCCAAAGATAAATGCTTTATTATTGATTTTCAATAACGCTCGTGCTATTAAATTGATAAAACTTTGAACTGAATTTTGAAACATAAATTGCGAATAAAACTGAGATCAGTTGAACAATACAACATTTGCAGTGGCTCAAATACGTAAAATTGTCGAATAAAACACATGCACCGCTTTTTATGGTTATAATACGGATTAATATACAAGGATTTCATATCCTTTGAAAAGTGCAAGGGGAAATAACGTTTTTGTTTTCGGAGCTCCATCTCCGATCAGTTTTATAAGCCGCCATTACAGCTGTTAACGCTTCTCAAAGTCTTGAACTTGTTCCTGTTATGTACAAAACGCGCGCGCGTACATTCACGAAAGGAGTGCGAAGTTGTTAGATACATATGTTGTCGTATAACAACGTTTGAACACGCATAATTATGTTTGGCTTGAATTAATGGGCTCTCAAGTCGAAAAAGAAGAAGAAGACGAAGAAGGAAGCCATGTGCAAACTGGTTTCATTCCACTTTGCACTGGATCAACGGGCTATTAGAGAAATTTATACTGTTTGCGGAGCTTCTGTCGGGTTTCCCATACATATTATATACTTTTTCATCGGGCTTACACTCGCCTAATAGATGCAGACAAATGTCTCGTTTCAATAATTTCATTTTCATTCATTAACGATTACTCGTTATCAAGAAAAAAGTTGAATTTATTTCGTGCGTTCACTACAAGACCAAAAAAGAAGTCTTTTTCTTGCAATATAATATATATATATGTTTGCGAAAACGCACGATGAAGCTCGATTGCCATAGTCTAAAAAGATTAAAGATAGGTAGTATAGATGAAAAATAGTAGCGCACCGCTCGAAGGTAGGAATACACACAATTCGTTGAATCATTTTCTAATAAAAGGCATTAGCATCTCCGTGTACCGAACCGTACACAAAACGATAATTAAATTTCCATTTGGAGAAGATACGTATTGGAATCGCAAACTCGCGAGCGCTCTACAGTATACACGTTTACCAATACCAAAAAGAAAAACCGCCTCAAATAAAGATAAATTAAGCCTTCGTTCTACGAAAGCTCGATAACGTTTTGGACCAGTGCCAGCGGCAGTCGGGTTCTAAAAATATAACGCAATTAATATAATCATCCCGATGGGAATTAAAAGTTTAATACATAGCATATTAGGGAGCTGCAAGTATCCGTGAGTTTGGGCGTAAATACTCGTCTCCTCCTCCCCCTCTGGCTCCCGTCATTCTTTATTTTAATTCAATTTACCGACAGCGAAGCAATTATCAAAGTGTTGGGTATAGAGGGGTATAGGCGCTTGAGAATCGGGTCAGGCTTCAATCAGTGCCGCGTTTCCCAAGTTTCTTGGCACACGCTCTTTAAAGGCGTCGTCGTAGCTGCGAGCTATCGCGCGTCGCGCTGCGCCGCATAGGAACTCCTCGCTCGATCTATACCTTATACCCTGGTATAATTATATGTCCCCTATTGCCTACTATACCTGTATGTTCACGTCTGTGTGTGTGTGTATATATATATGGAGCGACGACCGGAAAGAAGAATTCTATATTGTCATTGTGTCCTTTTCTCTTCTCTCTCTCTCTCTCTCGCTCCCACTCTACGAGTCTCCTCTCATGTGGGTCACACGCCGAGTGTCTTATCTCGAAACACGTTTGTGCTTCGCTGTACGTACTGCGGCTTCGTCATTTCTTCGCGCGTGTCTTTCGTGGTTCTTTTTCCCCTTTTTTTTTACTACATTTCTTTTTGTTTCGCTGTCCTGCACGCAGGTGGAGCCATATATATATATGTATAACAAGGGAATGAGTTTGGCCGCGATGCAAGCGTGTAAGTGCGCGAGCGCGCTTAAGCGGCAGATTTATTATGGCCGCGGAAATTGATTGCGGTGAAAGTTTAAAATTCTGCCAGGCGCAGCCGATGTAATTGAGACGTCGCGTCGCGGGCCCTGATGATGGATATTTACGTGCGTCGAACGCCTCTGCGGCTATGCTCAAAAATGATATCGTATAGTGTATGAAATTCGTTGAATAATGCGATGTGTTTAAGAAATTGTATGTATAAACTGCTTTATTGCAATATACGAGTAAATCTACGATAGAGCAGAGTTCGTCTATTGACCTACATTTGCTTGAAATAAAACCGCATATAGCAGGCGGAGTAATAAAAAATTTAGATAATAGAGAATAAATAAATAAATAAATTGTTTAAATACATCAGCCGCAGCTTCGGTAAAAAAACATCAGCACATCGTAATCGAAACTTACCATATAAGTACATTCAAAATATTTTGGACCGTCATCGCAACTGATTACGCGAATCACCGTCACTTCTTTCAAGATACCCCGATATCCTTTTTAACTTCCCATACACATTTGTTAGCGCAAAAAAGCTCAACTGGAAATTCCACATGTATGGAATCTTATCAAAATAACAGTCCGCGCTACTGCGTTTGTGCTTTCTCCTGCATAAAATTACAAAAAACAAAAAACAACAAAAACGGAAGAGGTCAAACTCTAGCTGTACTAGATATGGCGAACGTGTATGAGATACAAGCTTCCGAATTTACACAACTTGGCCAGCGACTCGGAAATAATTAGCATTCTAATGCGTGTATCAGCTTATCTCGGAGGTGTGCGACGTTCTCCCTGCGCTAACCGATGCGACACTAGCGCCCCGCGCGTATATACACGCGTTTGCATGCTAATCGCCAGTGGTGAAATTACAGACGCGTGCTGCCGCTGCACATGTATAGAGCTAAGATGAGGCCGGGCTGTACACTCGGATTTCACGGTAGGTACAGGGATTCCGTGTGGAGTATTGCCCGATTATTCGATTCCACCTGTATTATGATATATACCACGGATATATTGAGTGTCCGAATGACAGAAGCGCAGCTCGCGATGCTTGCGTTCCTGATATGCTTACGCGCGACGCTCGGTTAGTTCTATATACTGTACGCGCGCGTCTTATGCGCGATTGACTTCACATGTACGGCCGTATTAAATATTGAGAGCTATATAGAACAAGCATCGAGTTATAGAGTGGCATATGTATTATTTTTATGCATTTTGGCGGTTTGAATGTCCAATGAATGACAAGTTACAGCAATCGTTTGCTTTCAAGAGACCGATGAAGAGATTAAAGCAATTGCATGTTGTAAATCACAAAAGTTGTATTATTAATAGGATGGTGTTAAATTGCTTGGTAACTTTTACCTTTTAATTAACGAATTTCGGACGACGCACTACATATTACCTCTCGTTATTATTCACTTTCATTTTTGCAAATTGTTGCGAATGGAAATACGGACATTTTTATTACTATAAATCTCTTGTCATCGGTGTATAATTACTGCGGTTACAAACATGCTTTTGGTATACTTTGATATATATTATATTATATTACTGGTTTTTCTTTTTTTTTTTTTACTGTTTTTGGTCATCATCGAATCCAATGTCGATATTGGACGAATCCTAGCAGGCGGTAACCTACATTCTGTTCAATTATTAAATTCTACCGACAAATAATTATATTTATAATTTATTACTTACTCGTTTCTATAATTGTACACACGTTCGAATTGTATTTGACACTTGTAAATTTTGAATCGGACAAAGTTTTTATATTAAATTTTTGATTATTGCAAGGTTTAAATACACTTGATTGTTTATATAGATCAAACCAATAGGCAAGAAATCAATGTATATGATAAAATATTAAATCCTCTTCTTAGCACTAGGATAAGTTCAAAATGAGTAATGTTTAATGTTTATGTATGAATTTGCATAAAGATTAAATTGATTCTTTGTGCCTAACAACATTATAGTGCCTCGATTTCTATAATTTATTGTACGTATACCGAAAGATTCACCAAACTAAACATATGAAATAGATATGTATGAAGAATAGTTAAACCGTTAAATTTGAACCATGTCTTTTAATTTTCCCTTATACTCCCTGTATTGATTGATTAAAAAAATATGTTCACTTAGGTAGAGAACGTAAGTATTTCAGCATAAATTTATTATTATTTTTTAAATTGTGGCGCGCAATCGACTGTTCCACCCTATCGAGTGGACGCGAAGTGCCCGATTCACGCGCGAAGTAAATTAGGGGGCGCGAATGTCGATTTCCGAGAAAAACCAACTCCTTTTGAATATTAATCTACAAAATCGTTTGTTGACTTCCAATGGGTCCACTCTAATTTTTCTTTTCATTACAACATGTTTACGCTGTGCAATATCTTGACTCATGCATTTGGGATGTTCCGTTTCTGATGTTTTGTAAATCAAATATCCTAATGAAATATTTCCTCTTGGAGATAATTTACATCCATTCAAGGTGCAGTTCAAAATAAAGCATGAAGTGCATATAAACGTTGCCCGCATATAGCAATCGAATATGGGAATAACCAGTGTTGATATAAGTGTAGATCTTAGTTTAATTGGTATTATAAGTATGTTTTGCTGTTTTAAGCTTATGTAGAATTCCACATATACTTTATTACGAGATATTTTTATTTTCGGTGTTCCACGTATGGCGCTAAGTTGATTCCAAACTATTTGACTGGGTCTGAATACGGTATTTCCACCTCATATATAAATGAATCTTGCCCGAATTCCCAAAAATCGCTGTTATTACTGTAAAGGTATCTTGACTGTTTTAGCCAGATGCACAGATTTTCCGATATATTCATTTGTTATATAAAGGAAAAAGTATCGAGTACACGACTGCAAATTTACTATTTTGTTTAAATAATTTCTTTTTAAAATACGTAATTTTTGTAATCTTTGACCAAACATCTTGTACTTAATATTCAACAGATTTTCAACTGCGTGTATTCTATAAATTACCTTTACTAGTTCAAGAGCAATACAATCCAGCGATAACCAAGCATATCTCGATAGCGAAATAACCAACGCGACCATAAAAAAAATGCAATTTCACGCCGAACAATTCACAGCCTCTTATGCAGCAGCAGCAGCCATAAAAATCTGTCTATGCGCGCGTCAATGGAGATATCGCAGCAGCAGCAGCAGCAGCAGTCATCTCTCGAGTAGCCGTCGCATCGTATACTCCGCTTGCACGCCAAAGAGAAATGTCAATTACATAGAGGCGCGCGTAAATTGCTCCGCGTATATAGTAGTACTCGGCGAAAGCAGCAGCAGCAGCAGCAGCAGCCGTCATCACGATGTTATATACCACTCTTGTAAAACCGGATTCGTCAATTATCAGTTTCGAGTAGTAGTAGTAGATAGATAGATAGATAGATGTAGCGCATCCTGCACTTTTGCAGGTGCTCGAGGAGTAGACAGCCTCATAATGCCTGCCGGCTATAACAAATTGCAGAGGCGCGCGCCGCGTGAAACTGTCGCGCCCGCGACTGACCGACGCAGAGATAGATAATAGACGGTGGCGGCGATGGCAAGGGAGGAGAGAAAGAGAGTGGCGACGACGACGACGACGACTAACTCGGCGAGAGCTGATTAGAGGGCTCGAGTCTCGATGGCGACGGCGGCGGTAGCGTAAGGAGCGGCCATGGCGACTACTACCTCCCGCTGTGCGCGTTGCGAGTACGAGTTATGGCTCCGGGGCCGTAGCTCTAAGTGCCATCGAACTCCCGCACCGACTGCAGTCTGCACCCGATGATACCTTGCCTCTGTGCACGCGCAGTGAGCTCCATTATGTATAGCTGAACTGGCTGATGTTTTAACGGAAAAGTTTGTAAGCACGGGCCGCTGATGCAGCTTCTCAACGTTGTGCCATAGGATAAACGCTAAATATGGATCTGTCGAGGAATAACTTTATCATTCGGTGCGTGCAGGGGATGTAGACATTTTTCACCTTTTATGTACATACATGAATTTTGTTAAGTCGAGTGCGAGCTCGTAAGTAAAGTTATTGTTTTAATTTGCACTAGAATAGCGCCAAGTATACGAGCGAAACGGTGCATCTTTGATATAGCAATTTCGTTCTAATGACTTTCCTTACGATGCTCGGGTCATTTTCTGTACATATAAGCTCAAGGGAGAATGCAAGTCTCAGGCTAATAATATATATATATATTATTATTTTTTTCTCTGAAGATTTTCGCATGGAATGGTCCATAGATATATATATATATGTATATAGGACAATAGCTCCATTGCTGCATCCTAACTAGAAAGGTAAAAAAGACTTTTCTCCGCGACCTCTGCGGGGGTTGAGCACTTGTGTAAGCGTTGATGAGCTCTTTTGTGATGCGGTGGCATGATAATTATTTTTCGTTCTCCCGCAGATCCCGATATGATGCAAGGAAACGAGCATTTTAATGAGACGCAATTTTCCACTAATCACCGGGATTAACACTCGTTATGATTTCTGGATCAAAATGATTTTTTTCAACAATCCTTTGTAAATCGAGCGATCCTTTTTAGTCGCGCAACGATGCGATGTAATGAAACATTTTTAATTTTGATTACAATGCTTATTATGTAGCCAGATTGGTTTTATGAATATTGCCGTGTAATAATCAAAGGCATTACATGCGTGTAAATTAAATTTTTATTACATTTTTCGAACATTAAAAAATTATGAATTGGAATTATTATTAATTTAAAAAAGTTAAGTGAAATGAAATTATACTTTTTAATGTAATATAAACATGAAAGACAGAACAATATTAATTTTCACCTACTTGGAGAACATTTAAAAACACATGATTTCGGTAATTAATTTATTATTTAAATAATAAATAAATTGACGTAAAACTATCGGAGTTTTAGGCGTCAAAGGAGAAATGGAGCAAGGGTAATCGGAAATAAAGAATGACACGAGAATTAAGTTTAACGCTTTTCGGGTAGAGCATCCGAATTTCAGAAAGTAAAAACGAGATAACGGTTGTATAGGCGGAATTATAATAATTATTAATTTAAAACGAACCGGCGCGAATAGCTCGAAGCTTTATTGACTCAGGTGCCCGTTTGATTGCCTTGCACGTCTGTGTTCCCTGCACGAGCGGATGGGCCGCTGTGAGCAAAGGGACGCCTGGGCGAGTGCACACTCGGCCCTTGGCGAGAGCGCGTGCAAGATGCAAGCCTCCTCGTGCTCGTGCGACGCGGAGTCGCAGCTTAGCGAGAAGGGGTTTAGGGCGAAACACTGGCCTGAGCGAGTGGGCGCTCTTGGCGGTGTTTCGGAGTCGAAAGGTCCCGCGGCGCGGGAGAGCCACGTTTTTATACTCTTCGTGGGTGGAAGAGCGGCGCGCTGTGATTGGTCGTCACCGAGTCACGTGATCCACCGACGTGGCGAGCTGCTTGCTGCAGACTCAACGAACGTCTGAGCGGAGGAGAAGGAGGGGAGAGCGAACGGTTGCTGCTCCGAGCTCCTTACTCCGAAATTCGCGTACTCCGAATTCGCGCGTCGCGAATAAACAAAATCGAAACCGGCTTTCGCGACGGGAAAAAGTCGGTATAGATAATAGTCCGAATTTCTATTAATAAATCAATATTTTAGAATCCGGAAAAAGTCGATATAAGTATGCTCGGATACTTATATATAAACTGACTACGCGCTAATCGAACGCGCGCGTATGTCAAAATCAAAGCTGTTTATTGTTAGTTTATAACTTGCTATGAATGTAGATTAAACATTAATATTTAATATACTATTTTAAAACTTAAAATTTTTACTTTTCAAAATATACCCGTCGTTTCAGCAGAGCAAGCAAGAGTAATTTGAAGAAAAGCAATGTACTTATTTTTCAAAAGCTCAAAAAGTCTTCGAAAAATGGAACGCAATATTTCATAACCTTATTGATTTTCTACTATAATAATCTCAAAATCGTTTCCTTTAACTTCCAGCCTTAATATACTCCGCACTGGTTGCGGACAAAGCAAATTACAATCAGAACAATTCGCCTATTAAAAAAAAATTAATTCAACAAACAGGTGCGTAAAACTTGATTTGCCTATAAATCCTACTCAATATCGCCTCATTATAGTTATACGCATTATTCAAAGTCCATCCTGCACACAAACTCTGCATGTAAAACTTTCTTCTTTGCATTATCCACGAGATATACTCAGGCATGAAGTGAACAAAATAAAAAAAAATTTTAAAAAGCAGCAGCAGCAGATGACATTCACAAAGTCTACTCATTCGGCTCGGATGTACAGAGACGTGATGCGTGCAGTGGAAATTTAGCGAAATGATGAATTTATTCCAGCTCGACCCTCGTCTTTTATTATATATACACACGCAAGTACCAGGAGCAATGGCAGCACAGTAGCAGTAGCGACAGTAAAACTGGGAGGGGGACAAAACGTGATTATTATTCCCAGAAGGTGATATGCCGTATATAATGTATTCAAGCGTCCAAGCACACTCACCATTCCCGCATATCAGCTGCATTATGCTAATGTCACCCGATTCGCCTGCGTGTATGAATTTATAGCGGCAAAAATCAGCAGCAGCCGCTCTCGTGCATCGCGGTCTATATATCCGCGAGGATCTTCCCGGGCCTTTCTTCCTAGCATTTTCTATATATATAGCACGATGTGTGTGGGCAGTGAAGGTTCGAAGAGCCCTTGAGTGCGCAAAAGTATAACAAGGACATCGCAACGATATAATTCAGAATAAAGAAGGCGAGAATAATCCGTAATACCGCATATATCTGAAACCTGTCGTTTTTACGTTTCGTGATAACAGCTTTCCTTCATACTGCGAAACGTGTATATAATGCAATATGGACGAGGCAAGTTCGACTGGGACTCGTTTTTTTTTTGTATTTTTTTTTTTTTTATTTCTTTACGCGTCTTTTGTTTTGGCTTTTTGATTTAGAAGAGCGCTTTGTTTCGGTTGGTTGTTTTTGCAGTAGAGATGCGCTACACGGAACAATAGCTGAAAATTCTGTTGACGGTGAATCGACTGTGGGGTTGTTATAAAGAATTTTTAATGAAATATAGAAAAAAGATATAAAAAACAAATTTATTTCTTATTTATTGTTTAAACTATGCGTTGAATAACAAAAATGTTGCGAATTTTACAGATCAGAAAGAAATCCTATTAGAAATACCCATTTGCATTTTCATATGGGTTGTGTTCTCGAATAGGTTTTTTTTTATGCAGCTTCTTTATGCAGCCTCTAAAAATAAAAGCTCTCAAAGTTGTTTGCTTACATCTTTTGCATTCGAATACTGAGATCTAAAAAACGCGTGCACATTCAAACCATTATTCTAAGTAGAAATGCACGATGAACTATAAATGTTTATTCGAAAGCTGAAATATGGGATTTTATACCATTGAACATAGAAACATTTGAACGGTTATGCATCGGAAAAATGATTTTTTAAAGAAAGATTATACTTCTATAGAAATAGACAGATATTTGCAGAGCAAGTCAATCATGTTATTTATTGTCGTATTAAATGACGCTATAATATGATACTCGTGTTGTATAAACTTCATATATCCTCTCAATCATATAATTCCTCTTAGTGTATGCATCCGTAATTTCTTCCACTACAAAATATTATTTTCTCATGATTAATATGGCGTTATAAAATTCGATTAAGCCAATTATATTTAAATTAATACGAAAATTTTCACCTTAAATATAATAAGTTAGAAAAATTTACCTGTATTGATATAATTGGGGCGAGTTAAAAATAGGCTAGAGGTGCAATAAAGGGAATAAAAATGCAAATGTATAAGTGAAAAATTTGCATTTGTATGGCGGATCGTAACTTTCACCGAATTCAAAGAACCATCATATTTTAAATTCGATAAGCACCACGTATTCACTTAACGTAAGTGCAGCGTCGCGAAAGAGGACAAGATTTCTGTATTGCAACACACAAACAAGAGACGATTACGTTCCACTTCTCATTCACAAATGTATATACCAATCATTCAGCCCAATCTATGTCACACATGACAGTGATCCTTATAGAGTTCAAAATGCAGCGAAAATTGTCGAACTCATCTCAATCCAAATATATTATATACCTTTTTTATTTATTCAGAATGCATTATATATGTTGATTTTTAATGGGTAATGTACGTAAGAAGCAAGGACGAGAGAATACGAGTTTTACATAAGATAGGTAAATCGATGGATTAAAAATATTCCATTACTTTGATATTTATAAATAAATATATTGCGCAGGAATACAAGCAGTATGTCTTTAGGGTTTTTAAATTTTTTACAATTATAAATAATAATTTGTTTTATAACAGTCACAAAAGGTTATTAAAAATTATATTTAAAAAAACCGTGAAGTGTTATTACCATGAAATACATTCATGATATTTCAAGTACATTATTACGAATAAAATAGAATATTATCTTGAAAACAAAGATCAATGGGATGTAAATATAAGTCTTAACAGGTATAGTCATTTGATACACTCTGTCCTAGTTGTATGAAGATTGATTACTTAAAATGCCTGATGATATGCTGTCGGTTAACATTAAATAGTTAGTTTTTTAAAAGTCATAAATCATCATTTGCAAGATTTCATACTAAATATGCAAATTTCAGAAACTTTTACCTTTTTTTTTTTAACATACCGCGCTTAAAATTTTTTAATGCGAATAATGTAATAGCCCATACACAAATCATATGTCAATTCCAAATATATGTCATCCAGAACTAAGGATGAATAAACTGTTCAAGATTTTCATACAAAAAGTATTGTGATTTTCGAGTCTTGTCTCAAAGTTGACAAAATGATATTTTTTATATAGATTTACCTCGAGCTCTTCAATTTATTATACTTTAAAAATGAGAAAAACTACTCTACCATTAATAGAAAATATTCTAATAAGTATCCAGATTATATCTTTTGAAGTTGAATAAATAAGAGACGATCGTCATAGAACAAATTGCAATTTCATTTAAAATCTTCAAAAATGCAACGTTTCGAAGATTTAAAAAAATTAACTTTCTCATCAGTTAATGCCAATAGACTTCGAACACACATAGTTTTATGTTTTTTTAAGCAACTAATAAGTGATCAAAAACCGTACTAATAAGAAATGTTAAAATTTAAATTTCAAAATTAAGAATATTGCAGTTTATTAAGTCCTAACAAGAAGACAACACTCGTGTTACTTGTTTACTGCTTAACACATAGATCTTCCTGAACCTCGCGAGGGGCACAGAAAACTATGCCGAAAGGAACTTATATTCGCAAGGCCTAGGAGAAAACTGAAATTTTAACATTTCTTTTTAGTACGATTTTTGATCACCTATTAGTTACTTAAAAAAAACATAGAACCATGTGTGTTTGACATTTATTGACATAGCCTGATGAGGAAGGTAACTTTTTAAGACTTTCGAAACGTCCCATTTTTTAAAATTTTAAATAAAATTGCAATTGGTTCTCTGACGATCCTCTCTTATTTATTCAACTTTGAAAAATATTCTAATAATGAAAATATCGAATTCGACGAAGTCTAGCTCATATTCATTTCTTCGCAAAAATACAATTTGAAAAGTGGACTTGCGAGAACCAGTAAAATCCATAGTCTATATACATTGCGTAAGAAGCTCCTTAGAGTAGACTCGACGTATACAAGCGAAACGATCGAGATGAGTGTATGTACATTTGCTCGCTTCCCATCATCCAGTTGCGTTTTATGAATTTTAAAAAGCAGCAACAGCAGCAGCAGCGTCTCCCAGTCGCAGTCGCGCTACAACGAATGAAATTGAATTTCACGAGCGTAAGTACAAATGACGAGGACGAGGAGAGAGAAAAACAAAGCAGCCGATATAGTATATATATACACGATCTTATTGTACGCGCGCGAGGGAAAGGAGGCGCTCTCCCTTAAAATACAGCATCGCCTTTCCGTTCGCGTCTCGGTTCATTTGTATTCCGCTATATAGCCGTTACGTGCTTACTTTGTTACGCGACCAGAGGCAAACGACACCATGCTTATGGCTGAAAATTATCAGACGCTCGACTTCAGACACATGAATCAGTGGCGCGAAGTTGAAGGAAGCCATTAAGTAAATAATCCTGTAATTTTCTCAAATAGAACGATTGGAACTCGAATGTTAATCATTAAAATTACTTTGAATTCCACTGATAAGATGTTTAACAATGCGTATTTATAATACATCTAGAATCAACATTCATGCTTATATATTAAAAAGCTATAAATTTTTATGAAAATCTGCTTAAAAGTGTATTTTATGACTGAACATTGTATATAACTACGTTCTTCGACATTATTTATTTCCTAGGATCTGTTTAATTGCGTCACAGTTGCTATATACTACTTATCACCGTACCACGCATACATTTATTTTCTGACATGTTTATCGACTGTTTGCGGTTCTGAGTAATAAATGTATCTATAAAATACAAGAAAATTGATTCTGTTCGATGAGTAATGCATTTGTCTTAAATCTTGCTCTTTATTTTTCTTATTTAATTCCTATACTTGTACATATATTATTTATTTTAAATTTTAATGTCGTTGAGCGATCGGTTATCCTGTCACGACAGGCAACAAAAATAAAAATTGTTCTTCAGTATTGAAGTGAGCATGGGTAAACAAATCACAATGAGATTCATGGATTTCTACCTCCACCTCGAATCTTATCCTGTTTTTACGCATTACGAGTGTCGCACTTGAGGTGACGATTTCTTATTCAGTCAGTGACCTGTCGCTGTCGCGCCTCGTCTTCCAACAGCCTATATATATATATATATATATACCGGCAAGAACGTTTTCTATATCCCCTCCATTCATCGCGCGATGCTTATATACGCTTCGTCTTATAGCTCTGGTCTCTCTCTTTCTCTCGCTACATGCATATATATATAAATATATAGTTATATCTATTCATCGTGATCATTTTGCGACAAGCTGCAATATTTTCCCTCTCCCTTTCGTACGCACAAAAACAGGCACTCTCTCTTTCTCTGGCTCCGACGCTACGGAAAGTTTTATGCACTCGTAAAGAGGGGGAGAAGGGACAGATTGGATGAGCGGCTGGATGTAGCCTCGTAAAAAAAGGTCCTTTCGATAAAATCACTGGTCTTTGCGAGCGCAAAATAGCGGCGGAGAAAGACGAGAAGAGAAGGGGGGAGGGGAAGGGAGCGGGCACGTAGACGGTTTTTGAGACTCTTCTCTCCTGCTTTGCAGATAACTCGGAGGTTTTGTTCCCCAGGATAGGTTCGTATAGGGGAGGGATTTATACATGCCGAGCTGCAGACGATTTATGAAAATACTACGGTTTTCTTTTTCTTAACAACACCGGGTAATGTAACGCAGAAATGTAAATTTGAAATGAAGAATAGAGCATAGCAGGGAGGGGGGGGGGGAACGACTCTGAATAATTTACCTTTTATGCTGATGGTTTATTACGTCTAATAATCGTACTTGAAATTCTAATAATATTTCTTAACCTGCTAATATCAACTTTGATAAAGTGGTAAGGTTTGATTAACAAGTAAAGTTCACTTTCTGTTTCTTTTTAGTTGTAAACGATCAATTTATTACCATATAGAGAAACTACAATATTTTTAGAGTCTTTATTAATTCGCAGCTTAAAAAAAAACATTATTTTATTATTGAGACGCGACAGGTAATAATAGATATAAATTAAAAGAATATGTTCTTGTATTTAATTAAAACGATGAAACTAGAATCTGCATAAGCTAATTGCATTTTAAAATGACCTATATAGTTCTGATGTTATCGCGTTAATTTAAAATTCATTTTGATCATTAAGAAATCCCACGAATTAACATAATTAAACCATCGTTTGTGTTAACCAATTTTATTCTATATTACTTTATCAGTCATCATAGATTCGTTAATTTTGACAAATATATCGCTACTCACTAGCAGTTGCAGCTTTGTGAAAAGTGTATTGTAATTTCAATCATTTTTAATCGCTCAGCCAATTGATAGTGTAATATTAGTAATTACAAGAAATGATTTATATATAGAAATTCAATTCATACAAGACACTGCTGCAACGTTAATGCTTATCAATGTTAAAATATGTAGTTACGATTCTCTTTTTTAACATTTCACTATGAGCTATAAGCTCACTCTCTTAAAACGGTAGAACAAAAATGAGCTTATTCTTTAATTATACAAAATGAATGAAATGTCACTAACAAGGTAAATCTCACTGTTACCTGCAAATATTCTAAAAAAATTCCTACATAAAGGCAGTTTTAAAAGGCGCATACGTCCAGGTCAACCTTTCACGTTTATTTAACATCGGAAGACGTATAACAGTAGTCCAGGTTGCAGTGAGCAGCAGCAGCGAAGATAGAGTAAATGAAAACCGCGGAGCATTAATTGTTCTCTCGCTCGCGCTGCCCAGTACAATGGATCTTCCAAATCGCTGACCGAGGCCGTACTACACAGCACAGGCAACGCCGCTATTGAAAGTTCGTTTCAACGCTCGTCTAATTGCCGCCGCGGCTCTACCGCCCGTATATGTGTACGTGTGCAGTGTGTGTTTCTGCGCTCATATTCCTACCGTTGGCTTCGGGTCGCGAGAAAAATAAACGCCCTCGCGCACCCAAATTAAATTCAATTGTCCTATATCATTTTTTTTTGTTCATGGCTTATTTTCAGTACGTATATTTCTTTTGCTCTCGGCACTGCTCTTTACAAAAGGGAGGAAAATCTTAATTGACTCGCGTATAGTCTAGTAACGTGTCAGCGAGAAATCGTGTCAAGAGTTATTGTACTTTTAACTTATTTTGACAGCAGAGCGGATACTTGCAATTTGATGGGAACGGAAACTAAATTGCGCGTCGTGCAGATTCTTTATCAAGCTCGATTATATATTCTTTAATATTTTATAGCGCTGTGGAGTTGGATGTTAGGAAGAATCAGTATAATGCGCTCCTACTTTAGGATTATATCAAGCTTTAAATCTTCGGTCAGATTAATACGAAGAACGAATTTCTATAGTTTTCTTATCGTGTACTTTTTTCATAAGCTGTTTTATTTATCAGCCGATCAGTGTTTCAAAGCATCAATTTGATAAATAAATCATTAAAAAGAAATTATTTCATTTGCGGCAAAAACAAATCTAATCCGAGCTTGTTACATAACTTCACATCGCACGTTTTATCTTACCATCCTAAAACATTGAGCGAACAATAATTCAATTTTGCCGTTAAACATCTTTAAAAGAAAAAGGCAAAATCACGACGACGCTCAGAACAAAAGCAGAAAATTCGTCCAGCCCATAAACAACATCTATATATGCATAATATACGCATGCACAACGTCAGCCGGGCAAAATTTTCAGTATGAAAAAGCCCTGGCTTGACCTCGTAAATATTTCCCTTTTTTTGCGCTTTTTATCACCACTCTTCTCGTATATATAACGCGCCGCGCGCGCGCGAACTTATAATTCAACGAGGTAACGCGCGCAGGTATATCACAGCTGCAATCTTCGTTGCGCGAATTATGCCGACCTCCCGTGCGGATTTATCGCGAAGAACTAAGCCCACTGCTTCTCGTTATAGCGTCCCTTTGTGCAATACGGGTCTGTAGCAGCAGGACTAAGCGAAACACGAGCACGAGCCCTGCATAGCCGATATACAGCCATTTAATAATTTGGCCAGCAGTGTAATGGAAACTAATGCGCGATACCTATACGTCTAAAGCGGTCTTGAGTGCCACAGAGCTTGGCTGCTATACATAGTACTAAGGAGCTGCGTGCCGCGATCTTGGATGGATTATTCCTGGAAGAAGATGCTTTCTACCGCATCAATGGAAAATTGGATTAGATACTCACCATCAACTATGCTTCCACGTGTACATTACAGGTTAGCCACCTCGTGAACGGTATGGATACTTATTGATCGTTTCGGAGAAATAGTAGACACAACTTGCAATCCTGTTCTTACCCTACGTTTGGCAAAAAGACCAAATCACAGATTTGATTGAACTCTACGTGGTTTGTAACTCCTGTGAACTATCTTTAAAGTCAAGAGAGAATTAATATTATATAAAATGAATTCGTGACCAGGCAATCAAATAATATGGAACACGAATGCAGCAGGTAACTCTAGCAGAGAATAGGATTCTGACAGACAGTATAAATTTATATTTATTTTCGATTCTTTTATAGTTTCCATAAATATAGCGGAGCATCCGTTAAGAATACACCATGACTCGTGGAGATCAATAGCTTCATTACAATTTAGAAATTTAGTTGAACTATAAGTTCTATTTATCAAACATATAAAATCATTGAGTTCTGGAATTAAAAATATTTGTCACTAGTTATGATAGTCAAAATTTTGCTGTATCTGAATATTTGTTAATAGATTATTTTTTTTCTAAGTCAATAACAATTTTTTTGTAGAATGTATACTTTACATCTAAAATTTAAAGGCTCTAAATAAGTCAAGATATAAAACAAATTAATAAAAGCAGCTGGAACTGCTATATCGGCATATTTTATAATAATTATTACAAAAATTCAGATGAAGCTAAAACATAGTTACCCAACGAGCGATCCTACTATTTATTGTTCTACTATTTCACGGCTTTTTGTAAATTGCATTAGCAAATATTCTAAATCTGCAATATTTTTGACGCTCCGATATTTTCCTGAATAAAACTAACAAATATTCTAAAAATAATCGGTTTGACATAATATACTAGATGCTTACAAATGGTAAAGTTTTGTTTGGCTAGTGCCAAATTCACAAATTGAAGTTTCGTGAAACCAATTATCATGCAAAAAGTTCGCGTTAAGGTGTGCGTGTATGCCTGAATTTACTTTTTACTTTTAAATATAGCCAAATATTTTTTATTTTAATATTTTTAGCTTATTATTGTTGTCTGTTTTCTATTATATCTCTTCCTTACAGAGAAAGATTTGTATCAAAGAAAAAAAATGTTTTTTCAAAATATGGTTAAAAAAACTTTTTTTATCTTCATTAGA
The DNA here is from genome assembly GCA_900490015.1 of Megastigmus stigmatizans. Classification (NCBI taxonomy): domain Eukaryota; kingdom Metazoa; phylum Arthropoda; class Insecta; order Hymenoptera; family Megastigmidae; genus Megastigmus; species Megastigmus stigmatizans. The sequence continues at coordinate 29,710 of UELV01099946.1, forward strand.
ATCGAAACTGTCTATTATTGAAATAATTTTTTTTCGTGTCTGGATGTGTATGTGTGCGCGCGTACATCCAATTGCATTTTCTGCGATTTTTTGTGGGATGGCGGCTGAACAATAATTATCAAGATTCATCGACTTTCTTTCGTTTTATTTAGAAAATTCATTTTTGATTTTTATTCTTTTAAATATTTTCGCATTGACAGTTTAATATGCAAAAAATTGCAATATGCGTTTTAAAGAGCTTGCAATCACCTACAAAAATTGAGACCTTATTTTTTATAATAACTTGCGTTGTTTTTTATGGTTTTGAAAAATGTCATTTTTTAAAACTTAGGTTTTACTTTAATATTATTAACATGAATTAGCTAAATTTACAAGTATTTTAATTTGTTATTTTTTGAGAAAAAATATTATAAAAAAATTGTTTTTTTTTTTGGCATTCGATAACAAGAAAGTAAAATGGCTCTAATTTTGAAGATATTTGAATTTTTCTGTTTTTAAGTTGTTTTATCAAAAAATTTTATTTATTTTCAATGAAAATAGAACTTTTTAGATATAAAGTGTCAAAATACGGTACAAAAAAATTTGTTTACCTCCGTATTGACTCCAGTTTTTTTAATATAGTGCTAAAACTATTTCATTTCTAGTAAAACGTATATATTCCTGTACAGCTCTTATTAAAAATATCTAATGAATTATAACTTTGAATGGAGCTTAGTATTCTTTATTGAATACCAATTGAATTATCAAAATATAAATGCATCATATTATCTAATCAATATCAAACACATGAAATAAAAACATCCAATGGCATCAAAAACATATCATTTAATTTCCTCACCTCAATAGATGTATGATATATAAAATAAGATACATTTTAAAACTAACGTAAACATTGCCTTATATGCGTGTATATATATATAGAATTAGCACAGTGAAAGTATTTATCATTGACTATTTATTGCTATCTTAATATGTTTCTACTTATATGTGGCTATTTGGCATCGGCTAGTTGAACTGATGAATCAGACAAGCCCAAATGTAAACCAGACGGAAAAATGGCGAGACCGCAGATTCTATAATCGTACTTGGAGGTCGGCAATTCCTGTTCCTGTTTGCCACGCTTACGCGCCGACAGAACACTTATCCCTGCATTAATATGAAAGCCAGGCTATACCAGAATTCAAATATAAATTCAAAACAATGAGTAAAGAATACAACTATTAATATTCAAAAATTGATATTTCATTTCGTCAAAACATATTTTCGTTCTTCATTAGACTATTTTTTCCTTTTACTTTGAAAAAAAAAAAAATGTTTTATCACAGGTTAAATATTGTTCAAGTATTCTTGCGCAAAATTTAAATACATATACAAGCTTCGTCTAATTGTAAACTATATACATCATGTATTCATAATAATTTGATTCAAAACAGCTTTTGTCCATAAACATATTAAATTTTTTATTTTATTTACTATTACTCATTTTTTACTTCAAATATGTCGATCAAATCCAATTACAGTGAGCAACAACAAATCACAATGCAAAATTAAGCGAATGTATTTGAAATTGCGCTAACCATATCAAACTAAAATGTCAAGGTCAAGTTATAGAATGGCAAAACATTGGTTACTTTGTACAGGCCTACTCGCTATAAATACGTCGAAAACGCGCTAATAAATGATGTGGCACATGGCTACGATCCGAATAGCACGAGGATTTGGGAATGCAGCAGTTGCGTCAATAAAGAAATTTCCGCGCAATCTTAGCCGCGACGCTCGGTCTGGCCAAGAATTATTAATCGAGTCGCCGACATCGACCCGCCTTAATTTGACGATATAGAACATCTTTTTATTTTTTTGGCGTGCGACAAAAATCTTTAAATTTTTCTAGTCTAATGAACCTATAGACATTTGTGCATATATCGATGTTCGAGTTTTAATTCGAGTATAAATAATATTCTCATGTTAATTAGAATGAAAACGAACCTGTTTGGAACATCGTAAAGATTGCAAAGATTTGCTCGACGAGCATGCAGGATAAATATTTTGCAATTTGCATGAAAATGATACTCTGAGTGACGGTTTCTTTTCTCCGCTCATCTGCATTTTGTAAAATAATTTATGAACGTCGGCGACATTTGCATGCCGATTACGAGCAAATTTTGCCGAATCGATAAGGCAGCCATAAATCTATGAATTATGTTAAGCCTTAGGTGAAGAAGCTCATATATTTTTAAAATGATTTTTAAGTGGCTGCTTGGCCTGTCTGTATTTGCACAGAGCTTGCGCAGATACAGCATACAAAATTGTGCATAGGCAACAAATTTAAATTAATGAAAACTGTTTCTTCACGTGCATTTGCATAATTGATGCAATTAAGATTATTTGGTATTATAATTTTTCTTATATAAATTGATGATAAACTTAATTAATATCGAATATATGCTTATAACACGAAAGACTTTCCTGAGCAGATCGTAAACAATCGGCTCTTAATTACTTTGCAGTGGGTAGGTATATCAACCTTTCTTTAAGTGTCTGACCGAACGCGATCCTTTCTCTACTGATTTAATATAATGACCGCTTCTAGCGTAATGTTTTAATATTCTTCGGCTCATTCATAACTTTTTCGTGAAGCACAAGCATCAGTTCGATCTATTTTTAAAAGTATTTAAAATTTATATTAATACTTTCAAAATAAATCGCGTAAGAAAGAATTATAACGATTACACTCATATATTTTTTTTATTTCGATTTTTTAATTTTTGAAAATTGTTTGTTTCAAGTTTTATTACTCAAAACTACATTTTAATGTTATAATTGATAATAAATTAGATACATTTTTTTGTTATTATTTAACCTAAAACAAGAAATTTTAAATTACCTTGTGTCGTTCAATTATTTTTAATAAAAAAGTGAAATATTCTATGTAAATTTGTATTTTTAAATAAATTAAGATATCTTAATAAAATTTTAGCCAGCTATTTATTGAGATAAGATCTCAATTCTGTTCAAATTTTAAGTCATATTGGTTTGAGCATCAGTTCGTTTATTTTTAAAAGTATTTAAAATTTATATTAATATTTTCAAAATATTGGTTTAAACAAATTATTTGTTGTATAATGTTTATTTTGCTTCCTTCAAAAGGAAGCTTTGTGATGGCGAAAAAAAATCTTGTGTTAACATTATAGAAGTATGTTTTGAACATCCAGCAGTGTGTATATGTATGTATGTCACTATCGATATCTCAGGAATTACCTATTGTACCGATTTTGATGAAATTCAGTTCAATAGTTTGGTTTTATTTTTTAATGTTACATATTGAAACAAATAATATATAAGTTTTCAAGAACTATTATTTAATATAAATTGATGTTTATAAAATAATTAGATTTTTTTTTTTAATTTGTCTGGACAAATAGAATTGAAGAAAACGAATATTATCAAAGTGTGAATCTAAATTTATGTTAATCAAACGAGAAACTGAACTATTAAATACATTACGCAAACCAAGTTTTATTAAATGTTGATCTCTGCAACATACAAATTATATTTTACCAATGCAGGTAATGTTATAATTACCTTGGAGTTACGCAATTTAATTTTCAATCAAATCTCCCTCGATATAAATCGAGAAAGGCGCAAGTAGTCGCGAGAGAGAAATAGTGAAGCTCTTAGAGCAAAGTTTAAGGAGGCAACTGCGTAAATTGCCAACGGGACACTATATCGGGCTTGGTTGGGTAGGTAGTAGACTCTTACCGCAGATTGATGTTTGCCGTGGAGGATCGATCATCGGTAAAATTACTTCGTTCTGTGCGCTGCACTAGTTGGCTTTCTTTACTCTGCGTGAGCCCGAAGAAAAACTTTCTTTAGTTGCCTTGAGAAAACGTCGATTCTCATTGGCGAACCTCCGCGAGCGCGGAAGGAGCTTCGGTTTATCGGCTTTTCCCTCTCTTTTTATCAATTTCGTCAAAGATGGCTTTGAGTCCTTATCAAGTAAGTGTATCTTGAAAATCGCTTTCGCCTCCAAATTAACTATCCGTGAAATTGTATTTTAAAGATCTTTATATTTAATGGTATGATTAATTTGAGTACATTTACCATATTAAAGTACAAGAAACGCCAATGAAATTCATAAATAAACAATACCGTCATGCTGTATTCGCATTAGATGAAGAACTAAATGGAAGTTATAAAGGTGACTGATAATGTCTGTGTTCGCTTAATGCAAATTGTATTATAGAGAAATTACATTTCAAGCATGTATTTTATCATATTAGTTGATAGACGTCGACACATACTTGTCATTCAAAATTTTGCTGTATAATATCTGCAATATTTAAGTGGACACGACAATAATTAACTACCACCACTTGGTTATTTTTATAATTCTAAAGCATTCTTTAACGAGATCATGTGATTTATGATAAGAGTGATCTAAGCTAATATTCATTTTTAGACAACGCTGCCTCATGAATGACAATGTAACTGACAGTTTGAATGAGATGTAACATTAGCAGTTGTGACGCACAGTGACATAACATCATTGCAGCCAAAATTGATTGTTATTATAGAGCGGAGGTGAATGAAATAGTTTTTAAGGCTGAAGATTATATTGATCAAAACGTCTGCAAATAAATTGTAAATTAGCCATGACATTGCTTTACAGCAAGTAAATATATATTCGTCTTAATTAAAATATTATCTAAATAAAGAGTTTTATTGAACCATAGTTGAACGACGATAAGAAATTTTTATATAAAGAATTGAACTATAATAGATTTAAAGAATTTAATTGTACTATACCAAACATATTCTTTTATCATTATAAAAAAAATTTCGACCTTTTTCATTACGTCGTTTTTAAATATTAAATATTTATTGGGTACGCGCTAAGATCAATTTGAAAAAGTCATTTCACTCGATAAATAATCAGGCAATAAAAAAAAATTTCTACGACCTATAACAGACTGAATTCATGAATAAATAACATTTTTAAAGAGAATATTAATGCACTTATGTAAAATTTATTCGTCCGTAAAAGGATGTTGAACAGCAGGTCGCAACGTGTGGCGGCAGCAGCTGCACGCTTCTTCTTTCAAGAATAATAATCGCCGTAGGTAGGAACTCGCGAAAAATCTTGGAAACGAACGAAACGAAAGTCGGTCAGACTTGGACCGAAAAAAAAAAATTGTCGACAATTTCGTCCGCGTAAAACCTGCTTCACCTCTGCGGCTCATCCTCGCTAAAGATAATCGTGGACGTCCATTCGTGCGCGCACAGCTCGTCTCTCGTTGATTCACGAAAGAAATGTGCACATCATGCAAAGCAGTTGCAAATTCACATGCTCTCGATACGAATCTGCGGTGGTGCGGAGGAGAGATACGAGGAGGAGGAGGAAGAGGTATACACGGCGACGTAAGCAAAACAATGCTGGAATAACGCGGAGCTCATAAAGATGCTATCGCGTAATAACGGAGAGGCCAAGGTATACACACAGACACACATACCGTGTCGTGTGTACATATGCAAATGTGTCTCCGCTGGTCTTGTGTAGTGTGCTTAATTGAAAACTATGCCAAGCACTATTTAATGCTTGTTCGGCAGGGTAGAGATGTTGTTATTGACGAATATGCATGTGATTTTCAAACACGCAATTAATTCGCGTATTACCAATTCCGAACAAATTTTGAGCGAATATGATAGCCGATGTTCTCTTTTCGTGCTGCCAGTAATATCATAGTATTTGATAATTTAATAGTTTTTAATCTAAATTATACACAAATTAAAATGTGGAAAGTATAAACTCTTATTTGATCCTAGAATTTTCAACTCTGTACGTATTGTAAATGTACAACTTTATGATATATGTTAAATTGCGTGTCGTTACAGTTTTCATGAACTTTATAGCGATACTGTCTCGTATTATTTCACTTGCACCAATGCCGGTGTAAATATTTTTTTTATCAATATAGGCGACCAATTATTTTTAAAAGCTCTTTCAAGTCCTTATAAAACTTTGAACACATGCAGAGTATTTGGCAGAAATTGGTGATCCGTTAAAAAATCACACCGTAACAGATTTACCAAGTTCATATTTTATAAAGAGCTGAATGTTTCCATCATTTTTAATCTTTTTCTCATCGATAACTGGGTTTGAGTTTTACATATATAGCACTATACACAAACTTTAATTACAACACATTTTAAACGATTTCCGCTTAATATGAACATATAGCTGTGTCGCACAGATAAAATTAAAACTGAGATATTGACGCATTAAATTTATTAGTTGAATTTAACCGAAAATAAATGTTAATCTAAAATTAACATTGAAAATCATAAGATTGCACTCAATTAAACATACTAACAATATCGTTAGCCAAAAAAATTCAGTGGAACGTGACTGAGCATGTTACTACTTCTCGTTGAAGTTTTAAAGCATTAAATCACCAGAACTTGGACGACTACCAAATTAACCAAAATACCTTCTGGACGATTTCACTCAAAGTTTTTCAGATGACTTTCTTTTCAAGTAACTGCACTTATGGCACGAATGTGATTACGTAAAATAACATCAGTATTAATTTATCACTTGAAAAAAAAAATGTTAAGTTTAACGCAAGTAACATTTTTAAAATCATAAATAATCAGTTGTCATCAATCAGATCGATAAAGTCTGCCGCTGCTCAATATTTCTTTCTTTTATAAACTCGTAAATTTTCCAATGTCAAAATAAAATACCTTACATACATATATATATTGAAGGAAACTATTAATAATGCGTTCAAAATATCAGAGATATATGTTTTTCAATTAACTAATAGTGTTTTCTTACCATATCAGTTTGAAGATTAGCCGCAAGTTTGTGCTAAATTTATGCTGTAAAATATTTTAATCATACTTCGCGCCAATGCAAAATTCGAGCACGTCCCAATTTTGGCTTTCCCAATTTAATTGCGCCAATATTTTATCGGCATTTTCAAGTTTTTATTTATTTATACAGAATATACACGATTCAATCAGAAATTTTAATTAAGGCTCCGCAACGGCGCACACGCGTTACTAAAACTGTATCTTTCGCACTTTAATGAATACAAAATGTTTCCCCTATAAAGTTGGCCCGTGTGCTTTTGCCCGGCCCGAAACGACCGATACGAAGCGTGGAAAGCCTTCCCAAATTCAATGCATAAAATACTACGCGCATTTTGGCGCATCCGCGAGGCCGAAAATTGCGGAGGCCTCTCCAACTCGGCACATTAATTCTACACAGGACGACAAACAATAGAGCGAATGAAAGGTCCATCGAGTCGATCTTCAATTTTCCCTTATATACATATATACGCGCAGCTAAAGAAAAGCTGATTAGCCGTCGCAGGCTGTAACGTTAATCCGAGGAGTCGCGCTCTTGCCCACACGCTGGTATACACACACAGCGACAGGGCCTACTATGTGTGCAGAAGCCGGGGCTGCGAAAGTTAACGAGGTTACCGCGGAACATACGAACTCCGGCTCCTCATGCATATTTAAATTGACTGCTCGTGGAAATTCGCGGCTACCATTTCCAACTGATGGCAGTGAAAAAAGCGAGGAAAGCGGGAAAGAGGAAGAGAGAGAGAGAGAGAGAGAGAGAGAGAGAGAGAGAGAGAAAGAGAAGTTAGATTCTCTGATGCTCTGCGGCTTGTCTCATGTCCGTGGGTGTTAACGGAAACGGAAATTGGCGCGGCTAGTGATTACCACGTAAAGTTCGACTAAAAGACACGAACTCACTTTTGTTAGAGAGTGCGAAAGCATTTGACGAGAACAGGGTGTACTCTGATTAACTTTGTTGGGCGGGTTTTTATATTGACTGGGCTTTTCAATTTATCGACTGAATCAATCAGTGTTTCTTTTATTATATTTGCGGAATGACATGGACTTAATTAATGCTAGATGTTTAGTTCCATATTGAAAGTGTTTTCCATATAAGCAGTTTATGATGAATGTGATTATCAAAAGTTATAACCAAACTTATTTTTATCACGCGTATGTTTAATATACATCATATATGAAACACTAAGTCTTAGTTATAAATAGTTACTATGATTTATAAAAAAAAATTTCGAATCAGAGAACAAATTGAGGAAAGAATAGGATAGGTAGTATTTTTTCCAGGACCTGATCACTTCGTTTCCATTAGTCCAGGTTTTTAACCTATGCCCACAAAGACGGTTTTTGTAGCAGATAATTGACGGAAACAAAATTCAGAGTTGGCAGAGGTCTCAGTTATGAGAGAAAAAAGGAAAAAGGCATATTTTAACAAATTTAGCATTTTATGGGGTTTAATACGCAAAGCAGAATTTTAAAAAACTAGCCTATTTCTTATTTCCTATTTCTTCAATTTCTTTTTACTTGTAAATAAGACCTCGACCCACTCAGAATTTTGTTATCTTCAATTATCTGCAACGAAAACGGTCTTTAAGAAATTTTTTGAGAAAATCTATTGTGTTCACACCTATTGTGATTGATAATTTCATTGGTGAGAGAGTACAACAAAAACCAGTCAGCAGGCACGCGTGGCGCATTTTTCGCATAAAACACACTCTATTCAATTCGCCTATAAGGGAACGGGTAGGATTCCAGAAAAAATCAAGGGACACAATAAATAATAAATCGATAGATTTTTTTCTCTCTCTTTCTGATGATGTGACCATTGTTCCTCCAAAATGATTTTTTAAGATCAAACAATTGTGTCGGTCTATTTAAAAAAAAAACTTTTTTTTCAAATTAATTTTTCTTTTTGAAAGTACAAGTGTTAAACTACAAGTACCAATAAATACCAGTCGGAAAAGTAAAGGGTTCCTGAGTAATAAAATATAAAATACGATGCCATGGAGCCGCGCCAAGACGTCCCCGCACTATCCTCGATACGCCTGGACTTGTAGTTTAGTCTTTTGATATCCGCCAATAGTTTGATACAAAAAATCGATTCTGTCCCTAGTATTGATTGTGCTAATTGTAGATTTAATTTTTTAAAGGTTAATAAATATTCATTTTTTGATGAAAAAGGATTTACTACTATTTAATAATGCCGACTGTCGGTTGTTTTGCACATTTGAAAGATTATTTCATTAATAACAAAATTATCGAGAAATAGTTAGAAATCCATTTCTCATTAAAAAATGAATATTTATTAACCTTTGAAAAATTAAATCAACGATTAGCAAAATCAATACCAGGGACACAATCGTTCATTGTGTCAAATAGTTGGCGAATGCCAAAAGACTAGAACTAAAATCGTTTTTGGCATCAGGAACTTTCGAATTATATCCACCCACTTATATAAAATAAAACCGCTGACTATTAATGTTACTTAGCTTCCTCAAATTTATTGACTTGTTTCATTATATAAGGAATTTTAATAAATGATTTTTAAATTTCGCAGTTTTTACTATTAAAATTACAAATATATTTTTTAAATTTCATATTAGTCTCCTTATATTCAAAACTAATAATAAAAATTTAGATTTTTTGTAATTAATATAAAAAGTTATTGCTAAATCACTAAAAAAATTATTAAACCATTATCATGTTGTAAAAACTTATAAATCAAATTTTCTTATTTATTATGTCCTTTGATTTTTTTTTCTGCGATTTTTATCTGGGATCACCGTTCACTTATGAACGAGTTGAACAGAGCGTGTTATATGCGAAAAATGCACCGCGGGCGCCCGCTTGCTGGCTTTTGCTGCGTGCGCTCCCTTGTGTATGGATGAAAACCTGATCCACTGAAAATAAAGTGATCAGCTCCCGGAAAAATACTATGATATTCCTCGTTCAATTTTATTTTCAAAACATAGAGCCTACGTAAGGTAATGTTAAATAGTTTTCGAGAAAAAAATTGGTAAATATTTGAATAATGTCAGAAAAATGGAAATTTCGCAATTTTTCAAGATGACATCACTTCCGATTGTTTTAATTGCTGCATGTATACATATATATCAAATGGATAATTAAAAGTTAAAATGAATCTACAATTATGTATGCATAAACTAAATATTAAGTAAGACACGTGATATCATAGAAAAAGTATATCAAGTTTCAATTATTTTCACGTACAAGAAGCTCTCGTGAATTATTAATGATAACGCAAAGCTCCTTTTTCTTTTGCTCGTACAATTCATAACGTATATAGTAAATTCCTAACGAACTGGCTGACGTTAATTAATTGCTTTAGCTATTGCAGTAAACGAAGTCAATTACCTTCAAAGTACTGTATTTTAATGAGATTTCATATACACGTGCATCGTACGGTGATGGCATGGGGTGGCTGCGCACAGTTCAGTGCAAAAGAATTAATGTACATACGGTCTATACACCGACGAGCGAAGAACAAACCGAACGGATTCAATGTACAAGTGCCGATGTGTCGTCCTTGCTTCTATTTCTCTTTCTCTCTCTCTTTCTCCACTTCTTTGACCATACCATCGAATTTGATTCTTTCGTTCAAATACAGCGTATAGCGCCTGAAACAATCTTTGTTCTAGGACAACAAGTGTAAACAATTCTGTTTGAGGTAAAACGAGTGCAAGTATTGATCGTAAGCAGGTCCTCTGCGGGCTTTACGTGGCTCCGGATTTGAAGATTAAGCGAACTGATTGAGTGCTTCTTTTTAACCGTGGTATTGGACAGCTCGACTTTTCAATTGATTGAAAAGATGATTGGTGTATTGCATGTAAGTCTTTATTTTAGTTAGTTGGATAATCTTAGAATGAAAATTGATTTTAGAAAGAAAGACAATATTCAATTTAGTCTTTCGAATAAAAACATTATTATTAGTTCGGAACACATATTTTAAGCATATTATTTTATTAGTTATTCTGTAATTGTAAAAAAAGTAAAAGTCACATATGTAACTTAAATATAATCTAGACTCCATTGCATAGCATTTTTGTATAATACCTTGACATCTGTACATTATTTCCAAACATTTGGTTAACAAGTTTTAAAGATATTCGAGTTTTACTGATTTTTAAGTTATTTTTTTTAATATTTTTAATTAAAGACTAGTTTGATATATTTTGAATTTTTTTAATAATGATTTTTTAATACCTCATAAATTAATATTTGTTTAAAAATATTTGATTATGTTATAGTCAAAGATATGGATATTTTTTCATATACTTAAAGAGATTGATTGAATCGATTTATTAAGTATTTTTTTTTTTTTTTATAGAAACAACTTATCTTGATTAAGAATATATAAAATATGTACGCTTTTCTGTAAACGTGATTTTATTTGAAAATATAAGAAAATTGGCTTCATAAGTCTTTGTAACATGACCCTGGTAGAAACATAGCCGAGTTTGTGGTTAGCCAGCAGCCACTTTAGGTTAAATTAGTGAGTTTTTAGACGAACTACTGGCTTAGCAGCCGAGTAACTCCGGTTATTTCGCCACAGTTGGAACGCAAACTGGCTAAGGACTGAGCTATTTTAAGCATCATCTTTTATCAATTTTAAGTCAATATATTAAATGTTATGGTAATTATAGATTATACAGATACTGTATTTTATTGAATTGAATGTATTAACTTGACAATTAATTATTAATCAAGGAAGTTGAGCGTTTCACCGGTATTACGAGAGCGAGAGAGATAGAACGTCTGTGGACTGTAGCGGCGCTGTGGTCACGTAACGACGCTCGGACGAATGCAGCAAAATTTTACGAAAAATAAATCAATTGTATAGATAATAAGCTTTCATTTGCATTTTAAAATGCGTTTTTAACACTTTTCATTCAAAAGTTATAACTCATATATATGAGCGATCTAAAACATGGCTAAATTTTGGACGTTTTTATTTTAAGATCTAACTTAATTTTTTATCGCTCATAGCTTTCGTATAAAAATATAATAATGAATTGCAAATAAGGTTTAAAGACAACCATGAGTTTTTATATATTTTGATAAAATGAGCCTTAGCTCGGTTTCCAGGGTCTATTGTCACTAACGCCGAGACACGTATCTACTTTTTTCCCTCGAAGAGGGTCTCTGCAAAGATAATGTGCTGGAACCAGGGATTACCTCGACAAGTGTTTTAACTGTAGGTTAATGACTGAATCCACACACGTCTAAAGATTCTTGTGAAACTAAGGTCATAAGATCGCCTCAATGGCTGCTGAAACCGCACCTGAGGCGAATGATCGGCGATGAAAAGGAGCCTATAGGCATAAGGGCGCAGACATGAGCCCACCCACGATACGTAAAAAAAGAAGAAGTCTTGATATACAAAAATAATGACAGTAAAAGTAGGACTAAATCTGCTTTCTTATTATACACGAAAAAAGGTAAATAAAATATTTTTAAATGATCAATTATTAGTTTATTGACGGTAGTATATAAAATCTACTAATTTTACATTGTACAGACTACAAATTTATTCTTGAGTTTATTATTCATGAATCTTTGAGCTAATTCACGAATATTGGAAAAAATTTAATCTATAATAATGACTTCAATTAACTGAAATAGTATAGAAAAGCATAAAAAGTTAAATTTTAAAAAGCTCTGATAATAAACGGTCGTCGAAAAAACGAAAGGTAAAGTGCTCTGATTTTTTTAAGCCGTAAATGAGAACTTTTCTTCTTTCTGGCTGTTTTCACTTAAAATATTGGGGTGACCTAAATACACGATTAACCGAGTAAATTCACGTTATGTGCTTTACTTCGGAGAGCCCAAATTAAAAAGTACTTTTTGTAAAGTGGCATTATTTGCAATTCAGTCTATAATCGACGAGATTTTATATTTGAACCGCAACTAACATAACAACTTCAACAAGTTTTTAAATGAACATAAAACTAGCATTCATAAATCACGCGATATACGCGTTATTAAGAGTTCGTCTTTTTAACTTTAATGATATTCTCCAATCAGACTGCATTTAAAGTTTATTTATATTTCTGAAATATTTTCTGTAGCTATTCTGCTCCACTGTTTTTCAGCTTCAAAAGAAGTTATAAATAGAACAGTATTTTTGTGTGCATTGATGAGTAGAAGCTCGTTCAGGTTTGATTCCACGTCGCTTCTTTGAATCTGAATATTTCACACTACTCTGACACGGCAGCTCATTTCAAAGCAAATATACGTAGGCCGTGTTATACCATAGCAATTTTGCAGAATAGAAGAGCTTTTCGTCTACTTTTTTAATCATTGCTGCAACAAAACCAACACTGTCTTCGATTAAATGGAAAATAAAGAGAAATATTTCACAATGATGAGGAAAACGTTCGTCGATGATTGTTTACATTTGAAAGTCGTAAAACCATCTAATCGAACAAATAAAACCCACTTTTAAATTAAATGGCCGATGTTTCGAACTTTTATTTAGTATACCTCCCTCTTCAGAACTATAAAACACAAGTGCACAAATAGATTTTTTACTCAAAATTTACACAAATAAAAGTTTATACAATACTTACCCTATAAACATTATTTATTGAGTTTCACAAAATCATTAAAAATATTTCAGTGTAATTGGAAAATTTTGTTATTTACTTTTTAGTATTGTACTATTTTATTTTTACAATTAGTTAATGCTATATATATTTTACTTATATTTTGTTTATGGGTGAGTCCACTTCAACCGGAATAACAAAAAAATTTTTTCTTTCCATTTGTGGGGATGTTTGTCTCGGCCCCCTGAGCAGCACTGAATTTTTTCAGATTTTTTAAAGCTATGGTTTCCTACATATAAGCTGTCAAAGTTGGACAAAAACCCGATTTTTGCAAAAGGGTCGTTTATTTACCCTAACTTACTCGAAAACAGCGTTTTTTAACAAAAAAAAAAGTGAAGATACATAATTGTTAGATAATTTCGTGAACTTATCAAATAAATTATCATTTTGCACAAATACCCTTTTAATGCTCCTTTCGGCCCTTTTTAGGACAAAAAATGGCCTAAATGCAACAGCGGCATTTTTTCTTTTTCTTACCATGAAACTATATATGGACGATTCCACGTCTATTGGCCCTTATGACGACCCATTTCATCATTTATTGTCCCTTACTACGGCCGACCTGCTTGTAACGACCGGTCGTCACAAGCTTTGACCGGTTTATTATTGCTCAGGGGGTGTGAGGGCGGGGGTAATGAGGGTCTCATTTATTATACTATTAAAACCAATATATACTATTCTGATGAACGCAATATTCTGGATCAAAATTTGGACTTCATATATATATATGCACTCGCGAAGAACTATCTTTTTCTTTCTTTAAAACGCTAATTATAAAAATCTAACTCGAAAATATGGAATGGAAGAGGTAGCAACAAACTGATGATCGATTTTTATTACTTTTCCGAAATAAACATTATTTGAATGCCAAATTTCTTTGTGGCGAGTCATGAATTTCGTTCAATGCTGTAGAGTTTGTTCGTCACGTGCCAAACAGTTTGTAGAGAAGCTTCTCTTTGCATTTACCATGTATCTTTTCGATTTCTAATTTAAATCTCGGTTTCTTATGAAATATATTCATTCTTAAGTGTCGTTACAGTACTAAATTTAGATGAGTAACAAAAATCAATTTTTCGAAACACTATGCGAATAATAGCTCGACTTCTCATTCATTCGAGGATACTGTCTGAGAAGCGGCCTATTACCCCACTCTTTCAAAGATGTGCGAAAAACAAAATAAACGTGCGAGAAGCAATTACTTTTCGAATAGTATTTCAAAAAATAGTATACGATGAAGCAATTGCGTGTAGGTGGTCCTCACACTCGTCTTTTTCTTTATTTCTCGTTATTTCTCTATACACCCGCTTTACTCGGGCGACACTGCGCTTGCACATAACTCACCTGCTTCGTGCACTTGTACTATTTCAGCGTAAAATTTTTCAAATGAACTTTGTATTAATAAGTTTCTTATGTTCACCACACATTATTATATTTCTGAAAAATGTTGAAGTAAAATTATTTTTGTGAAAAAAAGAGAAATGCTTCCCCTTAGTTGTTTTGTACATCGATAAGACGGTGAAATAAACATATTTTTACACCAGTTCTAGGTTTGTAATAACAAAATCATTCTACTTAATTTACATACAAAAAAACTAGATGTCGCAATAATTATTGTTTATGCATGTTTAACTTCATTCATAATTAATAAATGTACTATTAAAAAACTCCAATAAAAGTAACTTCCAATAAAATTATCGAGCCCTTTAGTATCTTTGGCAATGGTAAAAATAACGGCGCGTATTATTGAGCGAAATGGCCATTCGTTCACTTTTCAATCGCTTACAGTCCTATGTTCCTTTCGAGGTTCAACATTTTGACTGTGGCACAATAATATCTCGCTCACCAGTGATTCCCGATAAAAATAATCCTAAATACTCTTTCCCTTTCTTCTCTTCTACCTTAAAAAGATCCATTATATATATAGTTATATGTTGAAGAAGAAGGAAAAATACTACGTCCCTTTTAAGAACTATATTTTCAGTCTACGGCAAAAAGGGAGAGAGAAATGTTAGCGTCGAACGGACGGAGTAGTTGCAGTTTGCCTCGCTTTCCCTCCTTACCTCCTCGTCGTCGCCTTTTCTTATCGCGAATGGATTTTCAATCCGTCGATAGAAATCAGCAGAGTTGAAACTCGACACAAGCTGCGACGGATTGGCGCATTCTTCGCGTGGCAGGATGTGTGCGACTGCGTCGAACCTAAGGACTTCTACGCCTTCTATAGATAAGACTCGCTTTCTCTATATCCGCGCTTTCAGTGGCAGCCGTACAAAATGATTTTCTTTCGAATCTCCTCGAATTCTAGAATCTTTAGCTGATAAGCAAAGTTAATATACAACTCTTGCGGAAATTTTCGAAATTTTTCTCTGAAACTCGTGATAGTACCATCGTATTCGAGCGTTGAGTAACACGTTATTTTTTATCGCAGTTGATAACACTTTACAAACTTTTTGAAAAATTCTTTCACGAATCTTCCACGAGAACATATGAACATCTAGTACAAATTTCTATTTAATTTATTTTAACGCGTCCATAGGCGTATAGAAACTGTCTTGGGACAAAAAGTAACAACGTAATAATAAAACGTGATAATTTTTTTTTCGGATTCCAAAACTTACGATGGCGAACTAACATTTTATTGGAATTTTCTGCCAAATTACTGAAATATGTCATTTTTCTCATTTTCAGGCTTTCATATTGGATCTCCAATGACGAATTTTGAAATAATAAGTTAGTATTTGTACTCAGCGACCCAAGAAATCCCCTATATTCATTTTGATCGAAATCATTCAAAATTTTCAATTTTCAATCTGCCATATCTATCTTCGATCTGCCACCATCTTCATTGTACAATCCGAAAAACAATTTTTTTACGTTACACCATGTTTTGAAGTTTTGTTGCAAATAAGACAGTTTCTGGAAGCCTATCGTTAACGGTTTTAAAAGTATATTAAAATAAGTAAAAAAAACAAGCTTTATTAAGTTACAATTATTAGAAAAAGAGGTAACTGCAAAAAAAAATTAATTAATAGATTGTTTTCTAAAATTTCCATGACAAATTTTAAGAGAAATTTAAATTGAATGTTATAAAAATGCGTGAATATTATATTTTAAAGCCTGTCTAACATCTGAGTGCACGTAAAGCGTATAAGTGAACGGTGCGCACGCGAGTTAGACCTCATCCGCTTATCTTTCGCATATTACCGACGACGCAAATTTTACCGAAGGCGTACCGAAGGTGAGTTCTCTATAAGAGAATACCGAAGCGTACGCGAAAGAATTTATCTTCGGTACGTGAAAAATGGATGTTCATGCATGCACACTACTCGTGTGATCGGGTGTCCGTTACATAGGTTCTCGTTTTAAGTTTCACCGTTTGTAATTATGTACATCAATTGTATTTTAAATATTCATAGATGATACTGACTATTTAAATTGTTTACGAGTGACTACTGATGGAATAATTTTATAAAAATATACGGTAAGACAATGGCGTGTTCTATGAAGAATTTATTAAAAATAAAAAGAATAAAGAGTGCGTTCAAACAGAGTCAGTTTGTTCTACGTCAAACAGCGTAAAATTGATGGGTTCGAAGGCAATTTTGGACAATAATGACTCATTGTCATTAAATTTTTTAAAAGTAACAATTAATAGATATGAAACAAACGAATCCAAATAATTACACTTTATTTTACAGTTTAGAGAAAACTGTATACACAAAGATGGGCAAAAGCAATCGAGCAAAGATTTCTCGAATAAAATAATTGACTTAGAAATCGCATGATTAGAAAAACTTTTGGAGGAAGCGCATAAAAAACAAAAAGCCCCTGCTGAGGCCCCTGCTTTAAATTTCAGTTGAATCTATTAACACTTTGATAATTTTAAAAAAACATAATAATAATTGATAATCCTGAATTCAGCCGCAAACTAATTAGCAATGAAGAGTTCTTTTATGTGACGACCGAAATAGATGGATTAACAAAATTGATTTGACTTATGTACAGAGATGGAAGAGCAATCCAATAGAAACGATCCGACCTCGGGTAAAAACAATTTTCATACAATTATAAACATTTATATATTAATTACGTATGATTGTATACGTTTGTATCTATTTGTATATGATTAAGAATGGATTTTGTCTCTGTATAAAAGGATATAACTATATATGTGAACATATTTTTTCATATATAATTGTATATGCTCGTATATAAGTTTACAACCTTATATATAATTTTATATGATTTGATGGTATTCCATTAAATTCTTAGAATAGAAGTTGTTTATATATAATTGTATACATTTACATAAAGTTAAATAAGTTTGAATGTTAGCGTTTACAATTGTGTATAAGCGTACATAAGTTCATTTAATCTGATCTAAGCAGAGATAATTATTGCTTTGGTTGTATAATGATTACCAATTCCAGTTATATAAATCTTTATACAATTATATAAAAGTATATACTAATCAGTACGAAAAAAATTAGCAGTTTTCGCACGTAGTTGTATATAACCGTATACAGATAAATAGAGCTATATACCAGTGAATATAATAATGTAAACTCTCCTATATTTATATATAGACAAAATCTGTACACAATTTTATAAAACTACACACAAGTCCTTGTATTCAATTATATACCCTTAATTATATACAATTATATGAGAATCATTTTTACCCGGGGCACATGTTCAAAAGCATCGTAGGAAAAGATAACGTTAAAATCGTGTGTGCATGGGGAAAATCAATATTTAGAAAATTATCTGTATGAAAAAACTTTTGTAGCCAAAACTGTCTCTGTCGGTGCAACCAACTATTCTAAACGAAAAGCAGGAACTGTACTTGCTTTTCATGCAGATCGGGCAGCTCCTGCAAGCGGTGTAACTGCATAGTACTGCACTTTGTAAGACAATTGCTATTCTAAAAGTTTTTTCATATGCATGCATTTTACATATAAGCACTATAGAATAAAATTCTTCATTTTTTAGATTATGCAAACAAGAAGTGTAAAAAGCAGTTAACCCGCGCCGAATTCATTAAGATAGTTAAATTGATGATAGGCACATTGCACGCATCAAAATAATTCAACCATTATTGAATTTCCTAATATATATTTATAGTTTTGATTTATAAAATTAAACTTAGTTCTAAAAAATAAAAAACAAATGTAGTATGTCGATTAAAAGTGTCAACTTTTCATTCTAAACATATGACGATATTTTAAACATAACTTATATACAATTTGAAATGACTAAACAATTTTTACATAAAAAATTTATAAAAGAAACATTTTGCAGAAATATGTATACCAAATATTGGCAAAAGTATTAGACAAATATTGGCGGCAGTATTGGCAATATTTGTTTTAGTATTCCCAAAATATTTACAATATATTTACAATATTATATTTACAATATATTTACAATATTATATTTACAATATAATTCTGCGATATATTAGAAAAATATTTCCGAAAGACGTACATTTTACACGGGATATGACGGAGCTAAATGCGACAATAAAATTTACTGCATGCGTCGAACAATAAATACGTAAGTATGAAACCAAGAGTGCACTGAGTCATAATTACTTTATTGTACTATTTAAAATTTAATTCGTTTGCCGAATAGTGGGCAATAAATTAACGTAAGTTCTAGAATAAAAAGTGGCGAATGTCCGTAAGTTCTAGAATAAAAAGTGGCGAATGAGATTGTGAGACCATTACCTTATTATTCAAATATATAGTGGGTAAGTTTAAGCATAAAATTTTTCTCCGTTAACCCTCGATTGAATAGTAAAACAATGATCCCAGGATAAAGGGATGAGAAAATGAGAGAGCGAGAGAGAGGAAGAGAGATAGAGAAGAGGATGAGGGAAGAGACGAGGGTGAAGAGTTCCCCAAGCGGGAGGAATCATAACGATCGGCCGTCCTCCGATCGGGCGCATAACGTCGGAATTGATTTTATTGCCGAGGCAGTAAAAGCGAGAGTCGCGCGTGGCCCTCTCCGCTGCATACACAGTGTGCGAATCGAGAGTGTCACATCACGTTCGCCAGCTCGTAAAAGAGAAGTCCTAGTAGTCGACGTCGTCGTCGTCGTCGTCGTCGTCGTCGTCGTCGTCGTCGTCTTCGCGTCGTCTTCGTTGGCTGCTCATGCCGCCCCGCCGCAGCCAGCGCGTTACCACTCACCGCGTACACACACACACACACACACACGCACGCACACGCACACGCACACGTGAACACACAGAGATAGTACTCTGGCCCAGTTTCTGATTCTGCTTAGCTTCAGCGCGCTCGGTGCCTCGTAAAATCGATCGGCTTTCATGGTGCGCGCTGCTGGCCGTGCATGCACACACACGTATACACACACACACACATACACACTCAGGTACACAATGTTCTCTACGTATATGAGCCTTGACTTGCCCTGCATTCTCTCCTCTATCTCTCTATCCAACCATTTTCGGGCTCAAATCGTTACTTTTTATTAGATCCCCAACGTATCCCCCTTCCCTTCCTGGTGTGTGTAGCGCGCAGCGAACGAACGAACGAACGGACGAACGAATGAACGACTTACTCTTGCCGATGTAAACTGCCTTGATAGAAGTCGTACAGACTCATTGGAAAGTAGGTTGTTGCGGCTATGCATTGCACACGAGGCGGAAAAATGTGTGGCCTTTTCGAGGAAGAGCTGCGCCGGATAGGAGAGACAGAAAGAGTGTAAATGAAAGCAAGAGAGAGAGAGAGAATCGTGAAAATGAATTAAGCGAACGAGGTGAATGGGAGACGATAATTTGAAGCTACGTATTTGGCGAGGGATTACGATGTGTGTAGATATTGTATTTGAATAAAGGGTACTTCTGATGCTTGTAAAACACATAGCATATTATTCAGAATTTATGAGCTTTAGACAAATTGTTAATGTTTAAAGAATGTTACCTTAAATAACAAATATTTCCTCTAGCTGAAATATATATATTCGTATTATATAAATAGGGATAAGTTATTTTTACAATTTAACAACACTATTAATTAGAGAAAAAATAATTTCTTTTTTAATGAACAAACATTAATAATTTATAGGATATTTCGCATAGGATTATTCTTTTGAAAAATAAAAGATATTTGAGCTGCAGAGATATGGTACAATTTTGTGAAACTTATAATAATTACATTTCTAACTAAAAAGTAATATCGAAACTCAAAGTCATGCAATACCGAATAGTATCAGTTCATGAATAATTTTAAAGTTTTATATATGCCAAACATTATAAATAACTCGATTTAATAGAAATGTTTTGAGATCGATTTGAAGTTCTTTTGATATTTAATAAATCAAAACCAAAAGTAAATTTACGAAAAAAAAAAATTAAGGTTATATTATAGAAGTATGATTTGAACTTCAAGGTGTCAATATAACATATTTAAAAAAAATGTTTGCGGATGCTGTGCATGTGTGTGCGCGGGCGTATATTTTATGCATCATATATCTCCGGAAATATTCCATCGATTTTGATATTGCGATTTTCAAAAATCATACTTTTTTTCTGGATTTTTTGATTTTGCAAAAACCTTTGTAGTACTCAAAAGAAAAAGGTAAAAACATAACTTTTTGCATGAAAGTGCTAATAACTCGTTCTGAAATACAATTGAAAGCTTATTATTTCTATTTTGGCCAGTTAAAAGATCGCTTTAAATCTTGACTATACGAAATCGTGTGGTTTCGTATATATACACTAATTTTAAGTCTAAAACGTGCAGAGGAGGGACTACGCATTTTTGTGCCCTCGAAACGTCGCAAATATAATAAATATTGTTTGCAAATTACGTTCCATGAGGATCAATTTAACCCTTCACAATTTCAACTTACTTATACTTCTAATATTTTTTCCTGTAATATTTGCTACAACGTATATTGGCCTTGCAATAAAGGTTTAAAGAGTTTCGGGAAAATTCGTGACCCGGAGGGGTGTGGACTCTCTTTGTAAGTCTAATCTCCCTTTAAGCACGTTACCGAGGATACATTATAGATACATATAGGTACTCATGAATCACGGTCGATTGCGTAGAAATAATTCTCCAACGACTAAGACTAATGCCGACGCGCATAAGCTCCCCTTTTTTACATAACCAGCTAAGGAATACAAGAGTGAGGGAAACTGCAGGGAGACCGGTCCTCGCGCATAAATTTTCCTCTCTAGCCTCCGGAGTAATAAAGTGCACGCGTCCTCGTGGAATTCCGGACTTCTTAGTTGAAACGCAAGTAAGCACACACACATGAGTCGCCATATGTATACATGTATACACTCCACGTATCCACGTAGTGCCAGTGCAGAAAATGGTGTACAGCCTGTACACGCGTCCTGCTCCCGTAGGTATACTGTATTACTTGGCACTGTAAAGCGATACTCGCACTGCTTTAACCGCGAATATTTAGAACTGCTGGGCATTAAATTGAAACAAAAAACAAATCTTGGAATAATTCTCTACAACGATTTTCTTTTGCTTCGAGTTAATCAACAGTCATAGGTTAGAGAACAATGTAAAGACATAAAAATTTGTAGGTCTCTTTACCTAAAATATTTTAGGATTAAATATATCAAATTCTCACTTGGTCTATTTTGCATATAAGTATACGATATTCTATTTTCAATGAGAAGCACGTAAGAATTCCAGGGCTTCTGTGATGTATTTATTTTTCATTTGAGTGAGAGGGAATTTCAAAATGAAAATACCAAACATTGTTTACGATTATTTAAGGACTGTGTAAGAGGCCAATTATTCTAGTATAAAAGTAAATTTCAATGAGTTATGAGACAGAAAATATTCTTTGCGTTGTAATTTTAGCGTCTAAAAATGAATTATAGGGTAAATATGTGTCAATTACTGCGAATTAGAAGTAGAGGTTAATTTCAGACTTGAATAAATTTGTTGTACGTAAACGAGTAATGACAAATATTTTTCATAAGAAAGCTTATAATATTTATTACTAATCAGAATACAGTAGTATCCTGGGAGGTGACAAATAAATTAATAAATCGGTCTTGAAAGCATACGTGTTCTTGCTCGATATTATTGCGGACTTGTTTCTATTATTGCGCCCTGTTAAAGCATAGGAAGATCCATAATATATATTAAAAAACACAAAATCTTTTGTACCATTTTTTTGGAAATTCATCTTGTAAATTCAAAACTTCTGTCTCTAAAAAATACATAAAAGTTAGCTATGTCTATTTGTTTCTCGGGACCATGAGATATTTATTTAACTTTAATTAAAATAAGAAATATTTAAACATCCTATTTTTAAATAAATCATTGTTTATACTTGTTCTACCAGAAACTTTTTAATTTTAAATTTTTAACAAGATTTATCGATTTTGTATAAGTTAGGAAGGAAATTTCAGACCCTGTATCATATTGAACAAGGTAGTAAATTGAAGTCCGATCCTCATTGAAATACATCATACACTAATTCTTAATTAGAGTCTAATAAGAGCATATTTAATCTTTTGTATTGATGAGATCGAAACTGCAAAGGAGAATGTCCACGGATATAGGTAATTGTGCCCCTCCACGGGAAACCTTAGTTAAGTGTATGATTGTATAGATAACAAAATAAGAAACATTTTTCAAACAGAATTAGCTGTCTAGACCAAAGGGAAACTGGGATATACATTGCTAAAGTTTAAAAATTAACAAGGGCAGTATACCTATAGACCTATAAGATTAGTAGATATTTCCGAGTACAGTCAGACATCAATATCTACAGATGTACCCATGTTAATCTTCAATCTTTAGCCAGGCATATTTCAGTTTCCCTTTGGTTTAGACAGCTAATTCTTTTTGGAAAATGTTTCTTATTTTGTAATCTATACAATCATGCAGTTACGGGGCACAATTACCTATATCCGTGGGCATCCTCCTTTAGCTTTATAAAAATTTCAAGAACAAATTAATCGACTTACTCCCTCAAAGATGAAGTTCTAAGACTTTGCACACGACTCGTGAACTAGTTTTAATCAGCTGTCTCGTAAATCATATACCTTCAATATCATCGAAATCATCTATATATGACATATGGGCGCATCCGTCCCATAAAGCGAATAATCAGAAGAACGCGTGCGTGCGTAATCATCGTTTGACCGCAACTCACATTTGGCGTGCTATAACCCACGATCCGTGTATGTACAATAATAAAGCCTGCAACGAAGTCTATAGAGAGTGTGCAGTGTATGTGTTTATGCGACGCGTGGTATATAGGAGAGTTTATAAGCGAGCTGGCAGAGCAGCCTTCGAGCCAATCTGTGTTTGCCTCTAATTACCTGTCGCTTGGGTTTATTTCCCGAGGAGATAAACGAATTATCACCTGCGCAGCCTCGCTAAGGTCTTTCGAGTGCGCGCAACACTATATCGTCAGTTGACCTGCATACGTATGTGCCGCGCTTGCCGTTGGAAATTCACACACAGTGCCGACGATTCCGTAATGCGCGTCCCGACGTCTTACGCATTGGCGGCTGTTCTGATTCTGTTTGGTGAGACTTCTTTTCGCGCCGCGAGGACAAATAGAGGCTTGAAAATTATCGCGCGATCGTTAATGTTGCAATTTTCAGATGAAATTCATATTTTCGGGCGTGAATTTTATCATTTGTTCAAAGTGTGCGAGCGCTTGCTTTAAATGTTAAAAGGAGTATTTTTAAATTTGAGAAAAATTCATTGATCTATTAATTATCGTTTCTTTAGTCTTATTAGTCTATGCGGGCTGTTTGTTAAGCATTAAAAATTTTATACATTTAATATTTTAAATATTGCGAGGATGCATTGGGTATTGTTACTGTTATACCAACGAATGTATTGGTTATTGATTTCGTATCGAATTCGAAAACAATACAAGTGCGATTGTTACTAAGTAGAGAGAGAATGTCAAGCCAGCAGTCAGTGAATAAACATAGGATTAATAATAAAGTTTTCTTTAATTCCAACACATCGTATTTTCCTTTAAGTAAGTTCATTAAGAAATAAAAAATAATTAATAGTATTTCATTCACAATAATAAATGAAAATATGATACAACACTAGTTTTTTTTTTGTTTTTTAAGAGATACTTGAAATAAATATTTGGCAGCAAAATGCCTAAGTGACGGTACCTATTTTGCTACTAAAAACTTAAAAGCATGAAGAATGAATGATTGATAGCATAAGAGGACATGGTGCTTTTTTCATAACGGAATATTCAGCAGAATGGCCAAAGTGTACGGTATAAAACCTTTTTTAGTAAAACTACAAGTCCATCATGTAAATAAGTTATTTAAATACGTTAAATAATGGTAATAAAATAATTAGAAACATCCCGTTCTCAAGAAAGTTAAATTGAATGTTCATTGAGTCTCAATCAATTGAAGCATTCATAAAGTAGTCGATTTTAAACACTTTTGAGATGCACTAGATAAAAAATAAATAAAAGGAAAGAAAAAAACAATAATATAGTGCAGACATTTCTCGGAGCTACATAAGAGAATAAAATAGAGCTATAAAATTTTACGCATAAAATTTGCAATTAATAATTGAGCAGAATTTATGTCATCATTTACGACGGTGTACAGTGCCGACGAAAGAGAGGAGGAAGACAGGGAGGAGGGGAGAAAAAAAGAGAGAAGAGAATTGGAAGCTACGCTGCAAGCCAGTAGCTGCTGCTGCTGTGTGTACCCTCGAAACGGTCAGGGCCGTCGTTGGTGTGCGCGACGCGTCATCTCGGCTTCGAACTGGAACACGCGAGCCAGGCGGTTGCGCTCTGGTGTTGCTGTTATTGCTGCTGACGCAGAATCCGACCAAAAATACATACTACGCTGAGAAATTTTGCCGCGATGACTACACTCTATTTCTTTTTTTTCGCCACCCTCCCCCCACCCCTCCTCACAGCTCATCCGTACACAAACCTTTCTTATTGTTTTCTTTCGGCTGCTGGCAATATCGATTGCTCTTATATAGAATGTTGCATTCTCATCTCGGAGTCATTACTTGTCGAATCAATGATTGAAGAGGAGGAAATGCAACGGTCGGATGAAATATTTGGACGGCGTTGTTTATGTTCACAAGGCATAATATGTATGTATAAAGTCTATATTTGTAAGTCCACGTTTAAAACTCATCTGAGACTATAAAATAAGTTGAAGTGAGGGATATTCCAGTGATCGATGAATTAACCAATTCATTGAATTTTAATCTCGAACGTTACTTTAGCAGCAGTTGATATCAAGTAATGAGAGGCCACTGATTAAACCCCTTTTTCATTTCACAGTAAGTACGCCCTCTCCTTTTCATTCTTATTCGCATTTTATTATGCCATTCTCGATAGTTGACTCTCTCTCTCTCTCTCTCTTTTCTCTGCTCCTTTTTTCCTCGCTCGCCTCTCTTATGCCGGTTGTGCAATGAAAAGCAAGAGCGATTTTCGCAACGTCGCTTTTACTTTGTCGTTTCTCTTTCTCTCTTTTTTTTTATTCTGTCTCGCAAACGAAATTGCTCGTACGCAATACTTCAGGGATAAGAATCTCGGGAATGCATATATAAAGCAGCCGAATACTCGAGTTTTAAAGTCAACAGTGACGCGTCCAGCGAATGTATTCCATTGTATAGCTCAGGCACGCGAGAGTATTTACTTATTCGAGCAGCGAATTGATATAGGCGGACTAAAAAAGGCGATATCTACGTCAGCCGGTGATGTTTACGTAAAATTAGCCGCCGTTAATGCTGCAAAAGGATCCGAATGATATTTTTGGATAACCATAAAGTTGTTGTTCAAGCTGTGCTTTCAAACTTATCTTCGCTCTCTTTTCTTCGTGAACAATATGTTTGTTTTGTTAAAGGGCCCTACGCTATTTATGGTGAACAGGCTATACCGATGTGAATGATGAATATTCCAAATTGAAGTACATAATTTTATTTACATTAAGTATAGACATGTTAGAATTTGGTTTAAATAAGGTAAAGCCAGCAAACAAAGTAAAGATGGATTTCAAATTTTAGTTTATTTTATTCTCAAAATTAAAAATGTACATATAATAATAATAACATATAATATAAATCACTGTCTTCTGATATTTATATTTTATCTACTTTATATTTGCAGTGAATCTTAAGAATACAATTTTCGTTAATCCTCAAAAGTAACTAATGCATATAGCACAGTGAAATGTGTCAAATTACATACATAATTAGTGGTTCAGGCATTAATTATTGAACAACATTCTGTACAGAACCAAATTTGATAAGGCATCAAAATCTACTAATTACCCCATTATTATATCAAACGTGGCGCTTCCACAAATCCATCATACACGTATTATCAAGAGACTGCATTCACAAAATGACAAAATATTTACGAGCTATTTGACCGCTCAATTCACTATTGAATTGGAATTAATATTTTATTATAATAATATTTTGTTAATATCATCGGTTCGGTGGAAAAAGGCCCCATCTGAAATTTAAGTTTGGAAAATCCAATTTGGAAAAGGGCTCATCTGAAATTTGAGCTTGGAAAAAGCCTTTAACTGTCGAGCATATTTTTTTCTTTCAACTTTAAGTCGGTAGCAATGACACAGAAAATTAAAATGATAAATAAATAAATAATAATATTATAATATTATAGTAAGATTAGCATTATTATTATTTATTTATTTATCATTTTAATTTTCCGTGTCATTGCTACCGACTTAAAGTTGAAAGAAAAAAATATGCTCGGCAGATAGGGATTTTTCCAAGCTCAAATTTCAAATGGCGCCTTTTTCCACCGAACCGACGACATTTACTCGATCTAAACTAGTCCGTTTGGCAATTTCGTAAACATTATTTGAAAAAGTTTTGTCTATAATAAAGACCGTCTTTTAGCACGGACGAATAGTCAATAAACGAGGTCGTAGTACTTTTGAGGATTACCCAACCTCAAGAAATTAATACAATCAGCGGTGGTTACACGCATACAAGTTATACCTGCACTCTTATGGAAAGGTCTATATTTTTTCAATTTCAATATTAAATATGTATCTTGGTAAATCGGTAACCCCCTATTTTCTCTCTCAAATTTAATTCCTGTTATTTTAGTTTTTCATCAACTTTTTATTTTTCTATTTATTTCTCAACTTTTCAGGCTTTTAATATAAAATTAACTATTATTGACTATTAACTATGTAAGCTCTTCGGCGAGTGTCCGACCTATGCTCTCTGTGTTAAAAATGGGAACTTTGAAATTATTTTTCTCAATTTTTTGATCGGTATATGGGTCCGATTTTGAGCATACTAATAGATATTAGTGTTAACTACAACATGCTACAAAATCAAGTAATTCTGCTTTTGGGCCCTTCGGGCTGGAGCCAGCTCAAATCGCACAGATTTGACTCTTAGCGATACGACCTTAGTCGCTGTGCACCGACAGGTCAACGGGCTTTACGTGAATTTCTCGATCCCGCGGGAATGCGCTAAAAGTGTCTCGAGCTCGGCTATAGCCAGCTACGAGCTTCTCGCCCGATGATTCACCATTTGCTCAAGTAGCATACAAAGTGCGTATAGTACCTCGACACTCCGAAACAATCGTCACGAAGCGAGCGAACGTCCAGATCTATATTTTCAACGAGCTCGCATTTCGCCGATTGATCTCGAACGCGTGAAAATGGCGAACGGGGCAAAAACTTCAATGAACGTAAAGTACCAGATGAGCTTATTCGCGGATCATGAAGAAAAACGAGAGAGAGAGAGAGAGACGAGATATTTGTACGTCGAGACGATGCAAATGAAATTAAGGTGCTACAAAATTCGCTTCGAGATTGCAGGCTCTCTTGATAAAGAGTATATAATATATATAATGTTTTTTTAGCTGTTAATCATTATTTTAATTGACGATCAAAGTGGTTCAATAATTTTTTTTTTGCTACAATGGTTACAATATTTATTAATAATTATTTCAATTGGTCTCGATTCATCAGAAATGTTATTAAAATTTACTCATAATCTCGATCATAATGTTTTACATGAATTAATCGAATAATCATTAATAACCGAAACGCTCTGTGTTTTCACAAAAGTAACATTGCATGAGGCTTTACAACTTTGTTTCTGTTGTCATTTTGCATTTTCTATTCGATCTTTTACGTTCAGTTTGACAAATTAAGTTTCATTCGTAATTCACGCTTGTATATTATCAAAGCTAGTAGTGCAATGTCCAGTACTTCAGACGATACTCCAGATTTAATTATTTAAATTATTTTTTTCTTCTTTAAAATTACACACAAAGCTCTCTACGATACCTTTTGTTACTGATACTCTGCTGAACATGTATGTATATATTACTCCACTAACGAGGAGATAACCAGAAAGACTTGTCCTAGATTTTCTTGAAACTTTCAGGAATTACTTTTTATGCAAAATAATGAGACGCGTGTATCAGCGTTTTATTGAATAGGTCCTTATTTAAAAAATATTCACTTATCTTTTAGCATGAAATATGTATCTATACGAGACCCATATCTCAGCTTTTTTTTCTGGATAGGCCCTAAACTTGAAGATATTCACCAATTCATATTGATTTTATGCATATCTAGATCTATATATATTCTCTTACATTATATAAATCTAGATATGCATAAAACCAATATGAATTGGTGAATATCTTCAAGTTTAGGGCATATCCAGAAAAAAAATCTGCGATATGGGGCTCGTTATTTTGTACAAAAACTATAATTACTGAAAGTTTTAAGAACATCCAGCGCTGGTCTTCCTAGTTCTCTCCTTGTAAGTCGTACAAAATTTTCAATTATTTGTGTACAAATTATATGGTTTAACAAATTGTATCGGGAAAAAAGTTTTTATACTGTTCTCTGTCGGTATGTGTACTCAATTATATCATTAATATTGATTAGACTGTAAGACCAATAGAAAAATCTTTGTCAGTTTATAGTAGAGTACAGTCAGTATAAGTAATATTTCTTAATTTTTCCCTGAGGAGGAGCCAGAGCGGGCTCGAAACGTCGGGCATTTTTGGGTGGTGGGGGGCGGTCAGATTGTCCTTAACTAATAAATGTTTTTTTCAGGTTTAAATATAAGTTTATTTCAGATTCTGCAGGGGTGATTATAAACAAGGGCAATCTGATTGCCCATTAATATTGATTAGACTGTAAGACCAATAGAAAAATCTT
The DNA here is from genome assembly GCA_900490015.1 of Megastigmus stigmatizans. Classification (NCBI taxonomy): domain Eukaryota; kingdom Metazoa; phylum Arthropoda; class Insecta; order Hymenoptera; family Megastigmidae; genus Megastigmus; species Megastigmus stigmatizans. The sequence continues at coordinate 59,389 of UELV01099946.1, forward strand.
TGTCAGTTTATGTGTACTCAAGTTCATATCAAATACTTTTGGCCTTTTGCTATACGCATCTATCACTACCATAAATATACGACCGTGAAAGAGTGCCAAGAAATAACTATGAAATCAGTTCCAACATTTGTTAGGTGATGATCAGGAGTTAAGCGATGTCTTTTCCAGCGCTTTTGTTCACACATTTAAATATTGCACGTATCTGCATGTTCGTTTAACTGCAAATCGATACTAGACCACTAGATGTACGATCCTGCACAATATGTTTATGTTTTACATCGCCGAAATATGACGCACATTTTACAGGATCTGCAATCGAAGTCTTGTTTTTACAATTATACGATAAACTCACCAGATAGCATTATTTTTCGCGGATCAACTATATCATTTATCATTTTTGACGGATGCCTACTTATTGCTAAACATAAATATACTGTTACTTTAAAGTTAAATTAAATGTTCATTGAGTCTCAATCAATTAATCGTCACTTATACGCACGAATCTCTCCTCTTTGATAGCAGTCTGCTCACTTGTCTCAACCTGTATATCCTAAATTTTCTAATTGTTTCATATGCATTTCTTTTCTACCTTACTTCTTAATGCGATTGATATAGTCGAGGCTTACATGCTTTTGAAACAGTGCTTCGCTCTAGAACTAAAGAAAAGTTTAAAGATTTCCATATTTTAACTTTATATTAATTATCCACCATTGGTACTTGGAAGGAGGTTAGGAGTGGTGAGGATAGTTGAGGGGAGGACTGGACAAAATTCTATGGCTCGAACTTACGTAAAAAATAAAACGTTTTCACGTCATTTTGAGGAGGGTATATGAAGGCCGGGAGGTTAAGAGAAGTGTGGGCAGTAAGAGAGTGAGGGGATCTGAGTCTTACAATTTCTTTTACAGGAATAGAATATTGGAAGGTATATATACATTATATGTACGTTATTTGATCATTTAATGTCCCTTATGACGACCAACATGTTTGTGAGGACCGGCCGTCACAGCCAGGTGGCCCGCATGACTACTGAACCTAAATGTAAATGTTGTAAGTTCATATGTATGAAATCCAAATTTTGAAGCAGAATTTGTGCGTTCTTTAGAATAGTGTATAGAAGTTCTAAATAGTATAATAAATAAGACCTCCTCAACCCCCGCATCTGAAACTCCCCACAATATTTTTAAACCGATGGATCGTCACAAGCATGACGATAGTCATAAGGGACATTAAATGTTCAAACGATCGCAACAAGGGACAATAGATAGGTATATATATATTGTAAAAGTGTATGTATATACTGGCTTCGTTTAAGAACGTATTTAAACTGCGCTGATTACTGCACCCCAATTTCTTGGAATAATATAATTATTTATCAATAGTTAAGCCCCTCGTCGTATAATTTTAGAACTTACCTTCGGTTGTTTGCGTTGGCGAGAAGATACCTTATTTAGAAATCTAAATGCATTAATGGTCTTTTAAGAATATAGATATAAAGAATGTATAAATGGTGTAGATTCGGTGAAAATTTATGCTTAATGAATATATACTTATTTTGACCAATCTTGTCTATTTTTAGGGAAAATTCATGTTTGAAAAAATTAGTAAAAAAGAATGGAAATTCGATTAACCAAAGTCAATTGAAAAAGAGAAAGAGAGAAAGAGCCCGAAAACCGCTTTTAAAATAACCCGTATAAAGTAATTATTTTGAGTAAATTCATGAATAGTTACATGTATTCGGCAGAACACTTTTTTACTTTTTTGGAACCTCATAATTCAGTTTTGCAAATGCAATTTTCGACAAAAGAGCTTTTCGCATTTTTTACAGCGAGAGTCAAATTCTTTCCAGAGGCTATTCCAATAATTATTCTAAAATTATCTGCATGTTTTGAGTAAAAAACGAGCGCTATTCAAAGAATTAGAATGCCAAAAATTAAAAATTTAATACTCTATCTTTCACCCACTACATTCCATTGAAATCATTTGCACTAAGAAAGAATTTAAAAGAATTCATATTATTCGCGTGATATTACTTCACATAGCCGGTGTTAAACCGCGACATAAATTTTTCGGCAACCGAAGAGACCGCTCGCAAAGCCAGCACGGGAGCGGAGAAAGAAAGTGAATTACAACTAGCCGAGCAATAGCATTTAAAGGCACGAGAGAGCAAGAAAGTGAAGGTACGAAAAACTTTTGAATTGAAGAGAGAATGTCAGCAGGTTTTGCCGCGCTGATATTAGTTGCGCGTTTTTACGGCATCAATTTATTATCGCGCAGAAATTAGATTGCATATATAGCGGGGTAAAATTTTTCCGTTTACTTTACTTGCTTTCATTTCTCTCTTTACGGCACTGCAATTTCAAATGTCAAACCCTTTTTAATGAGTAGGGGGGGGGAGGGGTCGGATCCGGCTACTTTAAATTGAATCATGGATAATTTTTTATTTGTGGATGAAATTACCCATCAATAAGGTATATTTCTATTATAATATTCTTGATGAATACATTTAAAAGAAATTAATGTACGTAATTATACTCTCTAAATATGAATCAATGAAAAACAACTAGTATTTCACATATATTATACACTATTTGGCTTAGTTAAAATTGCTTTACTAAAGCAATTTTAAAGTTAAAGTGTGAATCAGTAAATACTCACTGCGATAAATAATGAAAATTAGATTTCTTCATTAAACCAGTGAATGCTCACTTACAAAAACAGTGACCAATGTATAATCCTCGATAAAAATCACTGATTCAATCAGTGAAAACGTTATTCCTTTGTTGTAGCTGATAATATATATATATTTAAATTGCTTTTAGAACTGCAGATTTGGAACTGTTATAATCTTATTCTTTGGGTAATAAAAGGATAAATCACTCTCACAGGCCAACCGTCTTTATTCTCTTACTTGTCTTACATATTCTTCGATATGTATCACTCTCAAGCTACTTGCCTACTCGACAACGCAAGGCCGACTGACTCGCACGCTCATTCCTTCCAGACACACACAGACACACACACACACATTCTCTCACCCTCTCCCTCTCCATAACACATCTTCCGCTAACACTCGGCCATCCTACGATAATCTTGTCCTCAAGATTCGCTATTACAATTTCAATTTGCAAAGACAACGTCCCCCGCACCGAAGAGATCAGAAAGGCACCAAGATAGATACGTAAACAGGATAAAAGCGAGTTCCAAATATGACTCCCCCGTGTGCGCGTTGACAGAAACGAATCACATCCCGAACATTGTTTCGTTCATCTAGTTACAATCGTAATCGTTCAAGTACTTAGGTCTTCGAGTTATGCGTTTGCTTCCAACATCGTTTGCATCTTCTTTCTCGTCCCTCATTCCAACGTTCTTATACTCCGTTTTTGATTCGCCTAATTTCAGCCCTGAGTCGCCCCTCGCAGGTGGTAGATCCTCAACGTAATCATCCGACAGACCATCACTGTCATCATTACCATTATTTATAAAATCTTCCTTATCAAAAATGTCATTATTTTTCCAAATTTTTAATTGACTAACGTGTGCCGTCAGCTGATAACGCTATTTTCTATTTCCCACCAACTTTTCAATTTTATATGTATCGCTTGGAAGCTTGTTCAATATTACATATGGTCCCTTAAATCGTTGTTGTAATTTTGTGCTTTCACCGGTGGCAATTGAGTTCATTTGAACGTAAACGATATCTCCCAACTCATAATTCACATTGACCAGTCGACCTTTATCGTAATAACGTTTGTATTTGCGCTGTGAAGAATCAATGTTTTCAGTCGCCTTTTCATGAGCTAATTCCGGTGGTATATAAGTTTCACAATGTTCTGTCAGTTCGCGAATTCGACCGTCATGAAATCTCGGCAAGTGACCTAATAAAATCTCGTATGGAGCCCTTCCCGTGGCTTTATTAAAAGAAAGGTTAATGTCCCGTTGAATCAATTTAACCTGTTTTTCCCAGTCTGTCTTAGTACCCTGCTCCGTTCTAATCGTTAAAGCCTGTATGAGGGTATGATTAAGGCGCTCCACTAAACCGTTAGCCTGAGCATGACGACTAGAATTCAGAGTGTGTTTTATTCCATATTTCGTACAAAAATCGTCAAAGCTCTTAGCCGTAAAACTGGTACCACGA
>UELV01099948.1:0-11093 GCA_900490015.1 Megastigmus stigmatizans
ATATATATATATATATATATATATACGTAGACCAGTCGCTTATACAACTTGGTCGTCGTCGTGGCGTATATAGAGTAGTGAGCGGGTATAACGACTCGGAATGGTTGGTGTGCTGCGACCTTCCCGCTCGTTATGCGCCATCAAAATTTAACGTCCCCGTATAAGCTCCTGTGTACGGCCAAGTCAATAATGGCCCCGTCCTAGGCCACTTGTGTGTGTGTGTGTGCTGTGCTGCCTCTACCTCGAGACATCGCAGAGAGCTTGACGTCAACGTCCGACGAAGTACGCGCCCACAGTTTCATGACGATGCAATGACTCGACTACTACGACGATTCTGTGCACCTCGGAGAAGATCTTCCATCTGAACCGTGTCTTCGTGATTGACTTTTGCGGTGGAGAAGGTGAAAACTTTTCACGAGGTCTAATTAATGTCTAAACGATACACTAAGATATTCAACGGACTAAGAGGTTAAGAGGTTAATCGTATAAAGAAGTATATGTATAGTGTGTATCTAGTACCATAATTCAAGATACTTAATTATTCACTTAACTGTTCTGCTTGCACCAAATATTACTTGCTAAGGTCCTCAAGGGATTCTATTCATTGTATAATACTGCTCACAAATTAAACATCATATTTACTGGACCTACACTAATTCATAGTATCTTGAGTTTAATTTAGGTCAAATTATATTGCATCTTGAAACAAATTATTGCTGCAATAGAGTTTAGCTAATTTTGTTTTAAACAATTGCGATACGCTCGTCTCTGGCTAGAAACATACGAGCAATCAGCTAGAACCATAAGCTAATCGTCAAGTTTTTAATTAATTTCAGGACCTAAATTGAGCTAATTAAAAGATCAATGGCTAAATGGATCAGGTAATCTGTAACGAGCAGGTCGAAAAAGGTCACGTAATCCTTACAAGAAGTGAAAAAGTGTCCCTCGACGCGACCAATCAATCCTATCTGACAAAACTTCATAAAGCATCATTCCCATCAGGCGCACACACACAAGAGGTTTAATCAACATCGAGATCCAGAGCCATCGACTTGCGCCTGCACACGCGTACAATACACATCCCAAGCGCGCATATCCATTGGGGAACGACAATAATAACGGGGCGACGATACTTCATGCAAATCCTTTAATATCCGTTGATGAAGCCGCGGCGGCTATGGCTGGCAAGGCATACTCCTCCCTTCGCCACTTCCACGAGTCCCCCGAGACAGTCGCGTGGACCTCCAACTCGCTCCAGCTTCGCATTCGCTCTGCGTCTCGTTCTAGTCTCTCCTTTCATCTCTTATACCGAATTCTAGATGGGGCCCACCCAACTCGGTGTTACTGCCTCGATTCAATGCAGTTGACATTCTGAGAAATGACGCGCTTCATTATTGTAATACCCTCAACCAAGACACACCGTAGTGTGCGTCTCTCTTTTTCTTTCTCATTGCACACACGCGACGCTCGGGACATACTGTTTGTATTCATACAGCACACGCATCCATTCGTTCCAGATGAGCGAGGCAAAAAAGGCTGCAGGTCGCGAGTTGTTGTGTAGAAGAATTTTCGACACTGTGTGTGTGTGTGTGTGTGTGTGTGTGTCGCGTATACGCGCGGTCCGGACGGGAATTAATGGATGTCGGAGTGTTGGTGTGTGCAGTCTTTGTCGATGATGTTAGCTAATCGTAAATACGCTTGCTTGACAGTACTGCGATTTAGTCTGGTCTGTTTGTTGCTGCCTGACTGGCGTTGCGTTGTTCAGGTCTGTTTGCGGGTGTGGATTCGGTTGTGAAACTTGACGGTTTTGCATCTGTCAGACATCCTAGGAGCACAGCTTTTTTCACGCTGAGACGAATGTCTCAGGATTTATGACGTATGGTAATTATGTGCATGTGCTCGTGTCAGTGAAACTTTCTTCAAGTAGGTAGATATTGATGGGAAATAGTGACAAAGACCTTGAGTGGTTTACATTGTGTGTACGCGTTAGTAGTGTTAAGGGTTAGAACATTTGAAAATATTCTTATAGTCAAGTTAAATAAACTATCGACGGTATTGGTAAAATGTAATTAATCAATAAACTTAAAAAGTTGGAAAAATTTAAATACAAACTTAACGTTGTACAATCTTTTTAAAAATATTTAAAAAAAACAGCCCATGAAAAGAATGGTTCACTTCAGTCTCGAAGTAAGTAAAAACCACCGTTGTCACTCCCAAAATAGGAAAAGATAGGCGTACGCAGCTGCAGCAGCAAGTAAAGATCGAAGTAGGAGCACCGGGGAACGACGGGGTTAGGTGAAATGGTGGGTTGCAGTTGGAGGTTCGGGGGAGGGGAGGCAAATAAACTTGAGCGAGGCGGCAGCACGTGTGCCAGGTATATTACTGGTCCGTGTAATTAATTAAACCAGTGTTCGGCCGTGTCAACGGCCACGCCGTCGAGTAGAGCAAGAGGCTGTACAGAGTATATAGGTATATAAGAGGGAGGGAGGGAAGAGGGCCACGGGATACGCTGCTGGGATTTGCCGCATAGCGGGTGCAGAGACGCCAACCGAGAGAGGAGAGACAAAGAGAGAGAGAGAGAGAGAGGGGGGGATGCGAGCTACTACTAAGCTACTGTACCCTCGTCTACTAGATGTAATACCTGAATACACTCGTTTGCATGAGCACGCGTATATGTATGTACGTCGGCCACCTGATAACGCGAGAGCGCACACATAATTGCCCTTGTGTATATGCGCGTTACGTGGATCTCTCTCTCTCTCTCCCTCTCTCAGCATACAGAGGGATACACGCATGCGTGAATATTCGCTTTGCTGGAGCGCCGTACGGAATAATTGCGACGCTATATGACAGTTGGCGCGCTAGTGTGCGAGTGGATTATATCAATTCGATATGCGTCGGGACGCGCATTATACCCGTTTTGTGTGATTGTTCACTTGATTGGAGATTTTCGATTGTGGAGATTTTAATCAATATTTTATTAGCTGTGTGGATTATGCCATCCATTGGTGCGCATCACTTACAATATTCTTGCATCGACTATAAATACAATTCAAATGCTTTTTAAGGAAAACATTTGAAAAATAGCTGGGTCGTTGATCAAAAGAGATTTTTGTATTCTAAGTATATAAAATTATGTCAATAATAAAAAAAAAGTCAATAATAAAGATCGCTTATGTCGAAATAAAACACACTGTAGTAAACATTAGTGTAATAAGTATTTGTTATAGACTGGCCACGTTGTTATATCCAACCAGCGAGAAATTCGGTCTGCATGTATCACGGAATACAATCGATATCATCAGCAAAGAGAGCCAATATTATATCGAGCGAATCTCGTCAGTCATTATTTACAGGCCATCTGAGAAATAATTACAAATCTCCCCCTTTGCCAAGCCGACTGAATATATCCTCGATGGATTTCCAAGAGTCATCAAATCCAGGCTCTTCTCCCGACCCTTCGCTATATTCGCTCCTAAGTCCGCAAACTCTTCTTCTTCTTCTTCTTCTGGCCCTGCCGCAAATGAGAAACGGGAGTATATGTGCCGGTGACGCGGCGGAAAATAATTTTCAGCCACTTGCCTATCGTTCGCTCGCTTGATCGGAATCCGATGTCGCCTAGATAAAAATGAGCAGAACGAAAGATTTCGCGGCGTCTCCGAATTTTTCCTTTCTTCTTATTGTAATTGGGAGCCGACAATTTAGGAATGATAAATGATATTCCCTGAATCAACTTATTATTTCTGTAATAATAATACAATAGATTTATTTTAGCTATATATTTACTAATACGATACTTATACATTTTTGCTTGTGCACCATTCAATAAACTTAAGATTATCAATTATTTGATTTTGAAAGATACTCTATTCATATTATAGTATCTTCCGTCAAGATTTAAATAAAGCGTTAACAAAACTCTCAATTAATATAATCAACAAATGATTTTAATTTAAAAAAAAAACGCCTTTTCTTTATCTAATTGCATTCATACAAATGGAAATACAACACCACCCTTTAAATAAATTGCCCAGGATAAAAAAGTATAGCGTATACCTCTCATTTTTCTTATTACATAAAACACACTCCCGAAAGACAAAAAGAAAGATAAATGCTGATTAAGAACCAAAAGATCGCCATAAATTTTGTTTTCAATTATGATCTCCACCGGTGTACATAACTCTCGAGCAAGCCAAAACATAATATCAAATAAAAAAGAACACACAGCCACAGTATATAGCTGGGAAAAATGGAGAAGGAAAATGAAGATGGCTCAGGGGGCATAAGAAGGAGAAAAAAAATCTTGCAAATGTAATGCAACAACGTGCGTAAGGAGTGGGAGGAGTGTATAAATATATATATATATATAGTATAAGGAAGAGGAGGGCAGCGAGAAAGAAGGGGAGAAAAGTAGTCTACCACGCGCCTCGAGTTTTCCCTCGATTCTCTCTCTCACTCACCGAGGCGTAGACTCTCGTAAAGCTTAAATAAAGATAACCGAGGCTTAGGGTTGATATCATGCTGAGGGGGCGTTGCGGCTGGTTGAGTCAACGAAATCAATTTATTCTCCCCGTTGCTACTGTTATACTACAGTTTTTCCCTCGTTCCAGTTTGCCTTCGCCAGTGTGTGTGTGTGTGTGTGTGTGTGTGTATGTGTATACACTCCTCTCACGCAACCATTTGTGATGTGATGCGAAGACGAGGAGAGGCAGAGGCGTGCCGCTACTCGCTCGAAAAATCCCGAGTATAAGAGGAGGCTTTTGTTGCGAGGTGCGAAGGATATTGCTCTGGACCTGTTTGATTGAACGTTTGACCGAATTACTTTGCTTGAAGATCATCGCTCCGGTGATTTTTCCTGGTTATTATTGCTGATATTTAAATGATAATTTTTTCAACGCAATACCCGTTAAAAAAATATAGAATTTTTGGTGAATTCTAAATATTAAGAAAAAATTTGATGTATTGTAATTAATTATACCTTCTCAATTTTTACAGATTCATTATCATTATTAAACAGAAATTGTATATTTAGTTTAAGGAGTAAATTTATTAAACGATCTTTTAACTGAATAAATGAGTCTTTATTGTCTGATTTTAAAAAGGTTAAAACGTTAAATTCCATAATACTATTGAGAATTCAACCAATGATTTATTAATCCACAGTACAAACACAAAAGAATCTGGATTATCGATCAAAATAATGAAGGCTGCGGTCGAATTAAGCGAATTAATCAGTTAAAGCAACAAAGATTTATTCGACCACAAACCAAACAGTTATTTTATAACGAGAAATCTTAATTCAGTGTGCGCAGCACGCTATGTTCCAGCGGAGAGATGAGTAGGAGGGAAGAAGGGGGAAAAAAAGAGGAACCCGAATAAGCCGATTTTCAAGAGCGAGAGAAAAAGCTCGAGGAGAGAGAGAGAGAGAGAGAGAGAGAGAGAGAGTGGCGCGCAAGCTTACTTTTTTAAATGCGAGATACGCATTTAAACTTTGCCGGTGATTACATATAAATGAGTTCTTGAAACGCCGGGTACGCCGCCTAGCCGCAGAAGCAGAGAAGCCCCGGTTAATTTAGTTTTGGAAATGGACTTGAGAGGCGCGGAAATTTTTTTCTTTCTTTTTTTGGTTCAAGAGTTTATATCCGCGAGTGCGCGGTGTGGAGCTTTATTTCGAGGGCGCTCGTAATTAAAAGCGAGAAAAAGTGTATTCGGGAACGGTATTATATTTATTTTTAGCACTTAATGCGAACGACGTGCGGTTTAGTTCGAGAATTCAAAAATGACTTTATAAAGGTGACTCGAGTTTTTTCCTAAGTAACTGAATATTTCATTTGGAAGGTGATATAGGAACTCTATGCTAACATTCTATTTATATACTGTATTTACAGTCTATTATTATAGATGATAAACTTGCATTGGAAGAAATTAAAAATCTTTATTTGTTTATCAAGAACGTAGTTCTACTCTATTCATATGGAATGATCAAATTTTCTTTCCTATTGAACCAAAAATCGTACACATTCAACATCATGTGCTCGTTTCTTTAACACTCATAGTAAACTACGATTTTTATCCTTAATGAAATTAAAATGGAGATGAAAAGAAAATAAAATTTCAGATCGCAGAAGCGGTTCGACAAGAACCAGAGCAGAGAAGCGGCAGCAGCAGCAGCGCCTCTATAAACACGACAATCAAGAAAATTACAGGAGCGAGAGAGAGAGAGAGAGAGAGAGAGAGAGAGAGCGGCGGCACAAGGCTCGCTCCAGAAAAGTTGTCTAAATCGCGGCTGAACCACTCCGCGTATAATCATCAAGCTGCGGTATGGGCGAGTATAGCGGTTACGCGCCTCTCCTTTCCTTTATACTAAGCTCACTCCCCCTTCCATCCACTTCCCCCAGCCCCTCTACGCTAAGCTTTTATCTCTCTTTCTCACTTATTTCCATTCCCTACTTTTCCTCTCCCTCTCTCTTTCTCTCGCTACCGCGTTTCGCAGAGAGAGGCGATGTCAGGATAGCCTCGTCCTGCAAAAAGGAGATGCTGCTCTGCAAGAGAAAGAGATAGAGAGAGAGAGAGAATCTCGACGAAGCTACTACGGGGATATCACTATCCAGCTAATCCCGAGCTCGTAGACGGAACCCACTCTTTTCTCGAGGATAAAATCCCTGAGCAAACCTTTCTCTCTCTGTCTCTCTTGCCCGCTCTCGCGTTTTCTCACGACTCGAGTAAGAAAAGCCACTTCCTATAGGGGGAAGAGAGAGAGAGGGTAGTGTAGCGCGCAACTAAACGAGAGAGTGAGGGAGAGAAGAGGTGCGACTTAAGATCGCTCTCAGTTCAAGTCCGCGCGATAGAATCGCTGTAAAAGACGTCACATTCTACGTTTTGAGCGAGGGTGAAGAGAGAGATGGTAGGAGGAATAAAAGGGAGAGTCTAATTTGATAATAATTTTAGGCGAGTTTATCGGTGCTAAGTAATTCGTTTTGCAAAGGATTTCAGACGGATTCCAAGCACGGATTAAGTTCAGTATTGAACAAAATTATTCAACGATTCATTTAGAAGAAATGAATTTATAAGTGGATAGAGTAAGCATCCCTGTATAACAATTTCCATCCAAGAAACGAAAATACCCGAGTTTTCGGCAAAGAAAAAAACAGCTGCTACCGGAGTCTGGTTGTAACAAATATGCGCTCAAAGGGCGAGACAGAAGAAAGGTGTCGGCCGGTTCGATTGACCGGAACCAGTAATCCTTGGACGCTATACGGGACACGGAAAGGGGATCAGGAAGCGAGAGCGTATAGAGAGAAAGCAAGCGAAGAAAGAAAGAAAGAAGGAGAAAGGCGAACAGCAATATGGACGTCGGCTGGTCAATCGGATTTCACGCGGACCCTCAGCTCCTTGTGCTCCCTCGGCACAGTCTCCACCTTCAAATATGTTATATCTGATCTCTGCACCGTGTTGATATTGGTCCATCCGTTCTTTCGTCTTTTTTTCCCCCACCTCTTCTGGACACATGACTTCCAGTATCTTCCTCGACATTATACATCCAATCTCCCACGTGTATGTGTGTGTAGTCGGGATTGGCACGAGAAGAGGGGTGACGACCAGATTAGGCTGACACACAGTTTTTCCTTATTGATAAAGTATTATTCTTTATGGGTGCGAAGGCACGCGTTGAGACATGTATAGGGCGATATGGGTGCGAGGGTGAAGTAGTAGAGTCTTAAGCCCCAAGCGTGAATTATGGACATTTTAAAGAAAAAAAAAAGTAATAATGCTGCAAAACGAGCGGATGACTTATTTTTGATAAAAAGGTTAGGATTATATGGGGCGAGAACGATGTTGCACGGCCTGTTTCCTGAGAACGAATAGAGTTATTTTATTTGACACTAGGACAGTTTTGCAAATCAAATATCGTATATATTATCCCTATACTTAATAACGCCGACAAAATATTAAACTGCTATTATAAAAATAGACTTCGAACGGTAGATAGCGCATCGATCGCACCGAGGAGCAATCTTAAATATTTAAAACTGATTACTTGAAATAACATTTATCTTGGGTAAAAAGCACTGGTCAGAAATAGCATAAAAGAAAAAGGTGAGGTCGTAAAATGTCGAAGTGCAAATCCGGTCTGACGGTGATCCATTGGAAGGAGAAAGTGACAGGATTCGAATGCGCGCGGACAGCAGCGGTAGAACATCACTCGAATACGAAGACGTTATGCGATCAGAGGACTCGGACGTACACACCGGTCACGAGGGGAGTCAGCAGCATATTCTTCTTCTTCACCTCCTCTCTCTCTCTGTCCCTCCATTATTGAGGCTACACCACAGTAGAGTGGATATCGCTGTTGGAGGAACTGTCGGGTATATATATACCTCGTCCACACGGCCCCTTGAATCTTCACGTATATATTCGACGACGAGACCTTGTGTCCATCCTCCGTCAGTGTCTTAAAGGATGCTACTGGGATATGTATATATGTATATACATAGTGGACTTTAAGAAAACATTAGCTCGGGAAGATGGCGAAGGAAGTCTCTCGGTGATTCGGTGGTGGTCAGTTTTGCGTGGGGTTGGTCGAGACTCGAGATGGCGATTTAAATATTGTGAATGGATAGGTTCACTACCTCGTTTGAGATGGTTTAAAAAGTTTTATGCTCACTGGGTTCAATGAGTCGCATCAGTTTTAAATATTCATTACGCAGTCGATTGCAATGATCGAGTCAACGACCTCTTGAACTGAATCGTTTGAAAAATACCATTCATTGTTTCACGTAAAATCCTTATACGATGATCACTCCCGAACACAGGACTCATGCCGTGTCATGTTCTTCACTAATTTTCATTACAAAAGAAGAATGCGCGCGTGCGTCGCTACGATGCAAACGCCTTATACAGACACTCACGTACACGAGCAGGATAGTTAGTGACGAGAGTCGCTAAAATAGCGAGTCTAGTACACAAAACACACGCGCGCAGCTCGAAAGAAAGAGAGAATCGTCGTGCAGCGAGGAACAGTCGTGCCAAGGTTGTAAACGACTCTTTCACTCGCTCTTCAACCCATTGTCGCGAGACAGGAGTATATGCGCGGAGAGAGAGAGAGAGAGAGAGAGAGAGCGGCGTTTTCACCCACGAGGCATTTGTTATATCCTTTGAATTCGAAGAGTTGGCGCTGCTGCAGCACGGAACGCTATTATTTATTCCATTCTTATTTTTTTGTCAAGCGAGCAGCCCCCATCCACACACACACACACACACACACCCGCTACCACCTCCCCCCGGCGTTGTTGTAGTAAATGGTCATAAGTCAGCGAGGCCGAGCAGTGGTTCTGTCATTTTTATCGCCTCGGCTTGAATTAAGAAGGTGGAGTCGCTGAGAGCGGAGAAAGAGAGAGAGCAGCTAGAGCGACTTTCTCCTCGGCTTGCTTTATCTTTTCACCCCTTTCGGTCCTTTTCTCTCACTTACTACGTGTGTGTGTGTGTGTGTGTGTGTTGCTGCTCTCTAGTCCCTCCTATTATATTTGAGCATGTTCCTTGTTCGGATGTGTCAGTGTATAAGTGATTTCATTATCATTGTTAAAAAAAAACTTCGTATTTCAGCATTAGATCGAATATCTCTAAAGCTTTTAGCATTAATTAATGTTAAATAAAATCTCTATAAAAGCATGATTTGTTTTGAAAAACAAATTATTATCGCGAGGATAAATACTCCCTCATTTAGAATCTACACATTCAATCATATTCCTTCACGATATACACGTATTCGAAAAACGATCAATTTTTCTCATTCAACATCATGCAAAAGTTCAACAACCAAATTTAGGTTCTCAATTTTTCTAACGCGTCCTTCCAAACACTTCAATAAACTCTCGACACAATTTTTCACGATCCTTCGGCTACCTCGCCCACCGCGCTCGACTTACCATTTTGCAAGCTCTACAACCTTTGTCGGGATCGCGGTATAAGCACCGCAGCCAGCCATACTACTCCATAGCTCTCCGGCATTCCTACCAACATTTCTCCAAACGCCTCCTTACTTTTCCAAGTCCATCCGCGCGCAGCTCTCCTTCCCCAGATATACGGCGAGAAGTATAATGTAAGTAGCCACGTCGTATTTTCGGCTCTCTCTCTCTCTCTCTCTCTCTCTCACACACACACACGATTCCGTACTTTACGTCATTGTTCCGCGCCTTGTAACCGACTGTAATGGTCCGGGCGTTAGCCTCGCTGTTACAAGTGCGCTCGCGCGGTGATTTAGAACACCGCTGGCTGCCCCCCGCTATATACGTATAGGAGCTCTGGTTATAACCTGAGCGAGTCGCTGGTGAATTCCGCGCGTGTAAAAATTGCCGTAGTCGCGCTTATTGCCCGGTCGGGGCGAGAGTCGGCTGCCGGTCTCCGCGCGTGTGCCAGATAAATCCTGTCGCTCCGTGCGCTATGAAAGTGTTTCTCCGCGGTGCGCTTGCGTATACGTAATTTAATGCCGCTCGTTCTTACTGGTCTTTTATTTTATCATTTTTCTTTTTGGTGTTGTACACGAATAATGGCCGCAGTTAATGGCCTTACATGTTGTTTTATCGGAGCAAATTTTGTTTCTGTATCATTGATATACGTTTCTCCGAAAGTAATTATTAGGTCATTGTTTCGATTATTAGTTTTTTTTTATATAGCGGGTCTTTTCGGTTTTAATTAAAAGCAATAGAAAATGTTGAACAATCAATTGGTGCTTATACCGCTTTTTGCGACAAGACCAAAACGCGGTAAACGTTAATCAAGAATTAAATAGAGTACAAAAGATTCGCGTATAATGTAGAAAAGATATATAATCGTATTTCATAACATATGCCGCAGTGGATTTCATGACTTGTGAAAAGAAAAGATCGTAATCCCGCTTAAGAACTAAACAACGGTACGCGAAAATACAAATATCAACGGAAATCAAAGTGAAAGAAACATTCTCACGTTCGTTGGATATTATGTTATAGCGATCGAGTATTAAGTCGCACATTCGAATGGCCAACTGGGCGAGAAAGAGAGAGAGAGAGAGAGAGAGAGAGAGAGAGAGAGAGAGAGAGAGAGAGAGAGAGAGA
>UELV01099949.1:0-15428 GCA_900490015.1 Megastigmus stigmatizans
ATATATATATATATATATATGTGTGTGTGTAGTTTCTATTGCAGCGGATCCTTTGAAGTAGCGGTGAAATTGCTCGGAAATCGAGTGTACAAGCGTGGCGCGCGTGTGCGTCGAAACCGCGTGTTATATATACATATGCAAGCGAGCGCGGAGTCGTTAAAATAGTCGATTCGTACATGCTGCACCTGCAGTTCAGCGAGAGGGTTGGCCGTCAGAGAGAGAGAGAGAGAGAGAGAGAGCGAGAGAAAGAGTGAGTGGAAGTCACGCAAATTCACGCGCGGGGGAGAAATTGATTCGTATAAACGAGGAGAGAGGAAACTGGGTTTATTACCCGTTGCTTAATAGCCCAACCGTTTCGCCGATAAAATCCACGTCGCCGCCGTCGCCGCCGCCGTCGCGAACTCGTTCCTCTTCTTCTGTATATATATACGCGGGACTCGCCATCAGCCTTCGAACGCTCTGGTTAGAAAGAAAGAGAGAGAGAGAGAGAGAGAGAGAGGGACAACGTAAGGGACTTAACGGTCCCAGAGCCGATCGCTTCATCGATGTCGCCGGTCGTCACCGTAATTCCACGCGCACGCGAGCAGCCGAGCGACCGGTTCTCTCTCTCTCTCTCTCTCCTCTTTCTCTTCTTCTTCTGCTGCTGCTGCTGCAGCAGCTATTGACTTACGAGCCATTAAAGTTCACGGTTAGACGCGAGAGCGAGGGTTTCCGAGCGGCTGTTGGTGGAAGGGATCGATGCCCGCGATGCCGGAAAAAACGATTATCAACCGTTGATTATCCACGAGATAAAGCATAGATCACGCGTCAACATGTTACGATTTGGTGGGCATCCCTTTTTTCGTCTGGTGCACTATGTGGGAACGTATCGGGTGATATTTGAGCTCGCGTTGATTGGATTTGTCGTTCGATTTATCTCAAATTTGATCGTATATGAAGCCTAATGACTCCTCATGAAACACCTATCACGATTCGATTCGATTCTCCACAGTTCTATTGTACTGAATCGTGTTCGGAAAGCTCATCTTCATTAAAAATAAAGGTATTGAAGTTTCTATGGCTGCGGTGTAACAAAACCATATTTTTTTCATCACTTTCTTTTATGCTGTTGTATTTGACGAAACCAGTTTAAGAGCCCATTATGGTGTAAAGAAATACTGTACTTGAACAATTTGTGTATGTATCTTCCCAATTAGACCCGGCAAACAATAGCGGTGTATTTTTTGAAATATACTACACATTTAGAAAAAGGTCGCGTACAAATTTTATAGATCATATTCCAGGAATAAGAGACTAACGTGCACCGACATTCATCGTCCACGCGAACGCACATACGTATATATATATACGTTCGACATTCTGCAATTTCTTACATACCGTCGCGTTCATTTGGACTAACATAAAGTATATCTCTGTTCCGCGAATAAGCGTTTAATGACGAGAGAGCATCCCTGCCTTCCCGGGCCATTAAAACAGTCGAGTGCGCACAGGAGAGAGAGAGAGAGAGAGAGAGAGAGAGAGAGAGAGAGAGAGAGAGAGAGAAAGAGAGAAGAAAATAAGTCGTCGCTGTAGCATAAGAAGGGGAGGGGGGGGGGCAAGAGCGCGCGATGCGGAAAAATGGCATCTGTACCCATTGAGAAAATGACGATTGAACGCGCAACCGGTTCTCATGCTCGGTGTGTACAGCGGTTATGTAAGCTCTCTCTCTCTCTCCTGGTCATCTTGATAACCAGACCGTCTTCTGTGCATCCTCTCTCTCTCTCTCTCTCTCTCTCTCTCTCTCTCTCTCTTTAGCCAGCATTCGCCTGTGCAACGCGATCGGTCAACGTCGCCTTCCTCGTCGTTGGCGCACGCCAAGAAGCTTTATAATCCTTTCCGTTGGCGATAAACGTGCCCGACGGCTGCTTAGAGAGACACACTCGAGTACCGTACACGCGTGTATGTATACGTGTGGCAGCTCTCTTCGCGGAATTTTCCTTTTGCTACGATTGTTAAGCGAGATGTTCGTTCGATAGACGCTAGTGCACGTGTGTGCAGCTGAGGGTGGATAATTGTAATCAAATGGCCAATCGGGCGTAACTCGATGCCGATGGAATGTGCATGAGACTTTTTCTTTCCGTTTTTGTTATTGATGAAGCTTAGAGTCGTGCTGTAATACGTTGTGAATGTGAATTATTTTAATAGTAATAATAACGTTGAATCCGGTGATTAATTTAGTGCAAATGATTCTTATAATAGGATTCTTCCTGAAGATATCAACTTAATGAAACTTATTGCTTGTAGTGACCTAAATAAGTCAGCCGATTAGATATCTTGCGAAAGGATGTGTTAATCCACATCTGTTCTTTTCTTTTAATGAAATAAATAGCATGGAGAGTTTTGTGGTATGCATTTTTATAGACAATGTAAAAAAAAATCTTACGACTGCATCCTTACACTTATAATTAAAATCATCTAATGCATTTCATCGTAAACCATTGTCTTTAACTGCACCATCGCGGTTCAGCTTGGAAAAATAAATGTTAACTTTGCGAGTCGAAGTCCGTGCTTAAAAGTACAGTTGGACTATTCTCAATTTAAACCTGGCCATTGTTCGCCAAAAGATAAACAGTCGTACTAGTTTGATTCAGCAAGAGCGTCTGTTTACGTGCAGTTTGGCCAAAAATAAAGAAATAAAATACTGGGCAAAAAACTATTATGGCTAGGTTCTCGCTCTTGGTAAGCGTATCGCGACGAAAAACAATATTTGGACACTCGCGCGCTTTGGAAGGAGCCAACAATTCTTGGCTCGCGCGCAACCATTCGCTAAAACTTAGACCCGTCTAAAGAAGTCTGACACTTCTGTCTCTTTAAATTCTGCAACACCTCTCTCACTTCCTGCAAAATCCGTTAAAAAGCAAATAGTCAGGAAATATTTTGACTTGAGAAAACGCTTGAATATATAAAAGTGATTTTCGTCAAAACTATTCTCACCAACCGAAGGACTTGAGAATGTTTCATCGTCTCCAAAAATGATCACCGCGGATCTAAACGAAACTATTGACCAAATTCCAATCCCACAATGCCACTTGCCGATTCATCACAAGCGAACAATCGGTAAAATCATCCACCGCCAAAAGTAAACATCCCTTTATTCTCAAACTAAGCGAGGCATTTCACACCTATATGCACGGCGGGCACACATTCATCTTGAAACTTGATAAGAGGAAGGAAGCTCGATCGAAGGTCCCTCCCCGAGTCGTCCAAAGTCCAGCGACACCGCAGACGTGACGGTCAGCAGAAGGGACGCATTGTAGCGATCCCGAATCAGAAGGTCACTTTGGCACTTTGGGCGCGCGGAGAAGGAAATCGGAAGGGTGGCTTGAATCCAAGGAGGTGGACACACACATACACACTCACACACTCACACACTCACACACAGACTGTCGGTAAGTTTGCCCTTCTCGCGCGTCGCCGCATATCCAAAGTCACTGGCATCACCGCAAGATTCGTGTCTACCCCGTCGTCTAGATCACTCTCTCTCTCTCTCTCTCTCTCTCCGCGCTGGGGTATAAATATTCAGAGGCGCGCGGCTTTCCCGTCACGCGCGACTCGATCCATTCCTGCAATCGCATAGGAAGCAGTGGTAGCAGTAGCAGCAGCAGCAGCAGCAGCAGCAAGGCCTCGATGAATAAAAGGCGAAAAGTTTCAACAATTTCGTCGCCGCGGATGCGCACCAGACACTCCGCGGAGTCTC
This sequence comes from Megastigmus stigmatizans, assembly GCA_900490015.1. NCBI lineage: Eukaryota > Metazoa > Arthropoda > Insecta > Hymenoptera > Megastigmidae > Megastigmus > Megastigmus stigmatizans. Next base: position 3,737 of record UELV01099949.1, read on the forward strand.
TCTCTCTCTCTCTCTCTCTCTCTCTCTCTCTCTCTCTCTCTCTCTCTCTCTAAGACGTCGAGAGATGTATTTGAATGGACGCGGGGGCTAAAGTTTCGCGTAGTCGCGGCCTCGCCACTACGCGAGCGAAATAGCGAAAATCTCTCGTGGGAGGGTAAGAAGAGCTTCGGGGTGGTATATACACCAGAGGGGAGAGCGCGAGAGAGAGAAAGAGAGTTGTTTAATGAAGGACGCGCCGCGAAAGAAGACGAGGCCAGGTGCAGGCTGCTGAGTTGCGTATAGCTATATATATGTACACCGAGAGCTCGGGGAGTATTGTGCACGAGTTTCTTTTTCGCCGCAGTGGCCGCCGCTGCTGCTGCTGCTGCAGCTCGCGTTCGCCGAGGGAGGGAACCGAGTTACATTCATAATCGTGCTCTCCGTATGTAATGAATTCTCGCTTCTTTAGAGAACGGACTGTGCGAGGGGTTTAACTTTTTTATTAGATGAAGCGCCACGAGCTTCTGCGAATTTAGCCAGCTCTTAATTGCATCGGACTCGCGCGCGCCCGGTGGTTTCGTGCCTTTCCTGTTTTTCTCCGTACATCGAGCGCGGAATTAAACAATGAAGTCATTAAAAACACGAAGCGAGTCCGCGTTCGTAGCATCGTTGCGCCAACTCTTTTTATGCTTGACTCGCGCGCGCACCGCTAATATCGGAGATATAAAATTATCCTTTAATGGCTGCTTCGTTGCTGGCAAAAAGAATATGTGCATAGGCGGGGCAACAGATTATCGAGAAGCCCCCGGCAGACGAAAAACGAAAGAAGCGAGATGAAAGAAGACGAGCTAAGAAGAAGAGGAATTAGGAGGCCAAGACCAGCCACCGCGCGGCTAGATCGATATTCTTTGCTAATGCAACCAGAGAAGGGAGAGAGAGAGAGAGAGAGAGAGAGAGAGAGAGAGAGAGTTAGTCTGCCTGTGTGTGTCATTGTTCAACGTCGTCGAGAGCTGATCCAGATAATGCATATATGTAAATCTCGTTAGCGTATAGAGCTCGGAGCGCGCGCCAGAAGCCCGCCGTGCGCGCGCGTCGAGTTCTCCCAGTCAACGGCCTGTCCGCGGTATAGCTAGCTAGGACAAAGCGAGTAGGTGAGACACACGAGAGAGAGAGAGAGAGAGAGAGAGAGAGAGAGAGAGAGAGAGAGAGAGAGAGAAAGGTGCTGCTGACCCACGAGACGAGTCTCTCATTCTCGTCGCTGCAGCAGTGCAGATGCGCGTTATAAATGTCAGCCGCGGTGAATCACGATGGCTCCATCCAGAGTTCGACTCTCTGCTTTTCGGGCTTGAGTCATTTCGACCCTTTTTCAGCTCTAGATCGCGAGCCGACGATTTCCCGAATACGAGCATGTTTCTTCGGCTTACTGTTTGGCGCCTCTGCCTTTGAAGCTCACCCGTTATATTTAGATTTTAAGATGAACAAATTGCGATTGGACGTTGCGCTACGGACTTAAGGTCGGCGTGGCAGATGTAATTGAAGAAATTGGTATCAGCTGATCGTCCGTTACCCCATTGCTGGCTAGAAATAAGTTATAATCTAAATGTGGAACATTCGTGAACAACTAATTCGTGCGATTCAAATATGTCAATTTTCTGTCTTTGAGGGTAATATATATGTGTGTGTGTGAATTTTTTTCAAGTCAGAGATATTGCACAAGCAGGCGTTTTCGCAAGGTCGGCGGTATACGTAATGAAAATTTTTGAAATAGCAAAGTAATGAGGAAGCGCAAATGCTTTGTAGGTGAGCTTGAAACTGAGATTCATCAGATAGTTAGCTTGGCGTACGGTGCGCTCTAAATAGAATCGAGAGACATGCGCTAATTATAAGACTGATAAACAACTTTTGTGAGAATTAAGCCAGCTATTTTTGTATTAATTTCACACAAAAATTCACCTTCTTTATAAATAACTTTGAGTAGAAATATTTTTTTAAATTATTAAGTAACATAACATTGATATAATATTTATTGTTATTGCAAGCTATGAATTAATACTTTTATTCCTAAAATTAATGTATTATTAACTTATGGTACACATTGTTTTGTACAATAGAAATAAGTATAGTTTATAATAAAGGCACGTAAAACCGTACCTTATAACATTTTTTGTAAGATGACGTGTACCGAGTATTAGAGATTTGATCAGTGGGGTAATCACAATAACATCGACAAATATCTCGTCACTCACACAACTTGGAACTCGGCGATGCGCGAAATTGTCACGTAATATTACGTCACGAGTTTCTAGTCTGCCTCATTCGACGCGGAGATCATAAGACAGCAGGAGGAAAGCGTGCGCATAGAATATAGAGTCGACGACCTCGCGCGCGCGAGTTTATCTTATTCCTCTCTTTCTCTCTACCTCTCTCTCTCTCTCTCTCTTTCTCTCTCTCTCTCTCTCTCTCTCTCTCTCTCTACCTCTCTCTCTCGCCATTTTCTCTTTTTCTTCGTCTATTTCTCTCCCTCTCCTCCGCTATAGTCTGCTCATTCTCTTATTTCTCCGTTTCTTTTGCTCTTATCGCTGTGTAAAGTACAGCTTCCCTTTCTTACGATTCGCTCTATAGTTTATCTTTACCATTATCTTTATGAGCCATGACCTTCCCCCCTCCTTTGCTTTGAAATACGTACGTCGAACTTAAATAGGTAAAGTGCATCCGGTTTTTTTGCGACTCGTCCCTCTTTGCATAACTCTAATTCCTTTTCCGCGATTCCGCAACGATCGCTATATAAAAAAACTAATAGCGCGTGTCTCGCTCGAACATCGCGTTCATTGAGCAAACTGCATAGTATTAAAGCCGGAAGTAAAATCGAGGCTCCTCCAAAAATACAATCCATTATATCAGATATACGTCCGATAATCGCAACGGTATCGAATGAAAAAAAAAAACTTTCGTCCGCGACGATAATCAGCAGCGAAAAGGGAAGCCGACTAAATGCCTGCATGAACAGACTGTCGCGAATCATCGCTCGCGGCCACTCAATAAGACGAAAGGGAGCCGCGCGCTCGCGGCATTCGTGGCGCGATATATCCCCCTTTCTGTATAGCCTACTCTCTTCGTCCGCTGAATCTTCGGAATCTGGGATGATCGTTTTTATCTCGCGGATCTCGCGATCAAAGGCAGATCTCTGGTACACCGCCATCGCCGTCGCCGAAGCTGCCGCTGCACGTCTCTCAAAGAGAGGCCAAGCTGGGTGGAAAAAAATAAACGCGAGGAGCGAGCGAGAAGAAAAAGCGCGCGCAAGCGGCATGGAAGAGAGGCGAACGAGGCAGCAGCGGTACGATCGGGTTACGGGTATTTTCCTCGGCGGCGTCGGGAAGATACCGAGAAAGTCTCTCTTGCAGGTGCGCGCAGGAGAAAGAGATAGAGAAGAGAGGAGGGGGGACCGGGATGCAGGTGCATCGTCAGGATGAGTCGCGTGCTCTCGCGGGTATACATATATATATATATATACCATACCGATGGTTGCGCTTGCCGACCCTGAGCGAAAGAGTTACGCGGGTCTTGAGCGGATCGGGTGAGAAGAAATGGAGACGAATGGGAGCTGATGGTGGACGGAAAAAATACTAGGTGCTAAATCGAATTTGTCATCGGTCGTCTTGTGGCCAATTAGCCTGTATATATGTCGTACTGGAATAAGATATGAGATGATAATTGGGCCTTATATCGACCAACAATCAAAACCTCAGCGTTGCAAGACCTATTGCAAATCGGAAATTAATTAAAGGTCTAACATGACCTATCGTCCGCAAAAAAACAGCCGAATCGAATACACCGCGCGCTACTCAAAACGAGTTCTAGTCTCGCACCATCACAATTTCTTCGTTCACTTTTAATTACAAATCGTAACGCTAGAGTCGATTCCACGTATTCCCGAGGTGCCGCCATACCACGCCATGCGATCCCAACCTAAGTGAATTTAAAAGTACCGGCCGGCGTTCGATTAGCTTGTCTAATTCCCGTCGACATTCTCTAAACTGCTGGCCCTCGTCGAGTACCACGAAAACTCGGTGTGCCATTGTCCTGACCTTAACGACTTCCGAAAAACAATCGCGCTCTCCTACTGGCTTTTCGAATTGACTCTCTCTCTCTCTCTCTCTCTCTCTCTCTCTTTCTCTTTCTCTTTCTCTTTCTCTATCGACTATCGTACGAAAAGAGTCTTGGACATACAATCGTTCGTATCGAAAAAAAAAACAAGCGGAGTAGGAGAGCCGAACAAAGGAAAAATCGAGATTGGATAAAAATGTCTCGCGGGTACACGAAAAAAAAGAACACAATTACGGCGCAGAATGAAAATTGGAAACGTAGTTCCTTTTCTAATTAAGCGATGATATCGAGTTTGTATCGAATCGCGTCGAAAATTATTAGTGCCTTATCTGCACACCAAAAACAATTGGAAAGTATCGATCCTAACCGTTTAACTCGTTCATCTTTGGAAAAATTATATATATGCCAGCGATTCTTGTACTACGAGTCGTTACGCGGAATTGAACGCTTTATCAAAGAGGGTAGGGTTATAAGCGCTATGTTTCGTTCATGATCGCCACGAATCTCGCGCGTCTTAGCATCGAGAGAGAGAGAGAGAGAGAGAGAGAGAGCGCGTCGAGGCGGTACTATATACCGGCTCCGCGGAGTAGACAAAGACAGATGGAGCGAGACGAGGAATAAGACGAAGAAGGAAAGCTCCGCGTCGACAATGGTAAAGAATTGCTCGTGCCTCGCCAGCAGTCTGTATATATATCTATATACGCTTTACAGTGAGAGAGAGAGAGAGCGAGAGAGAGAAAGAGCGGACTGGTGCTGCATTCTTCCGCGTATTGAACTCGTAATTTCAAAAGCCAGCCAGTAACAGCAGCAGCAGCGGCCGTAGCACCTCTTAGCAGCGGCACGTGATTGCATTCGGAAATGAGCTTTTTAACGAAGCTACGGGGATATACACGACATCGCACAGTGCCCCGGCAGTGAAGTCTGAGTACTGGGCTTGTCGTGTATCGTTAACTGTCCCAGACGCGCGTGATTTCGCTTTCTTCGCGCTCCTTTTCTTTTCTTGTCACGCCCTTGCATCGTTCGTATTTTTAAACCAGTTTTCGATGTGCGACCCCCTCCCCCCCCCCCTTCATCCACTTCGACACACCCGATATATAAGCGCCCGGTGCTGCTGCTGTACGTCGCTTATGAATGCACACGCCAATGGTGTGTCTGTGTGTATATACCAAGTAAGCGCATTATATACTCGAGTATCGTTTATGTCACCGGTTGCGAGGGGACTTTGACCCTGACTGAGTCTCGTGACTGCCAGGAGCGCTGCAGTTGCTTTCCAGAAGCGAGATTCCAGAGATGGAAGGTCATGCGCTGCAGCTGGTGCATATATGTACACCGAAATCGCACGCTTTAATTGTACGCTCGATGGTATATCGAGATTCATTCATTTTGTTACACGCGTTACGAGAAAAAAAAAGGAAAATGCTCGCAACGGTTAACTTATCTTACCTCTGAATATATGAGAAATCTTGCTGAGATGAGTGCTGATTTTCAACAGAGATATATAACTAACGGACTTTAACGCTGATTGCAATGCCAGTAAGATTTTACGGCGTATTATTTAGCAAGTAGCCCAATTGCCAATTACGTCGATGATGATTTCATCCTTAACTTCGCGAACAATATTAGACAATCAGAATCCTGGTATTCGCAAGTTTGTCGCACACTCTTCAGTTACGATTCTACAGTAAAAAAAAAGTTATACGCACCTCGATAACAGGAACACTCGATTACAATGGTCCTATAGTAGCCGATCAACCTTGTATCGCGAAGCAAAAAAAAAGCGTTGAAAGACCTGCGTGTCACGGTCCTTGCACTGGCACGATCGCGTAATTCGAGGAATGAAAACGTACACAGGCAGCGCGCGACGGAAGAGAATGACGAGGGAGAGAGAGAGAGAGAGAGAGAGAGAGAGAGAGAGAGCAATCTAGAAAGCAGCTCAATTACAAAAGAAGACCCGGATGTCTGCGTGCACCTCGGTCATCGGGCGGCACACACATTCATAATTCCCATAAGCGCTATACGCTAACGCCGAGCTATACGCGATATCTTCGTTTTCTTTTTTTTTCGCGCGCGCACCACTCGCTCTGTATATAAGTATACATACGGCAAAACACGCGCGAGAGCAATCATACGAACACGCAGAGGTACAAGCGCTACCTGCACGGATCTGCATGCATTACTTATACGTTGCGAGGCCAATTTGAATTTTTGAACGTGGCCGCGAATCGCCGAAATATACCGGCCTCTCGCGCGCACAGGGGCAACAAAAGTTTTGTTCTCTATATATGTATATGCATATATTACGAAACTTTGGAAGAGCGAAAGGGAGTGTGTATGTAGGGAGTGAACGGTACGCGCCTCGGAAATGCCGCTCAGTCGCGCGATTCGACATCAAAGCAAACGATAAAGTTGGATTGATATCGGACTTTTGGGCCGTTTTCCTAGTTGAACCATAAAACGTCACGTGAGAATTCGGTGGCGTGTCATTTAAGAGTCCTAGTGCGCGTACACGTGCCCGGTGTTTTATTTCAAAAACTTATTCCGCGCTCGTTTGTTGACAAGCTATTTAGTCAAACAACTTGTACAAACTTTTTTCAACGATATATCGCTAATGAACTCTATTTATGATCCCCACCAAATTACCTTTCTTAAAATAATTTATCCACCAACATTACCGATCGCCGAGCGCGGTGCGAATCCCGCGCGCGTATAAAACGGTCAGTCAAAGACAACTCGTTTTATTTTCCCCGCCACTCTGAAAAGACGAGCTCTTTTGTGCGCCGCTGCGGAGGCTCGAGCTGCAGAAAAAGTGTAAAAATCGGGTGACGAATGGCAGCGGAACGATAATTTTTACTACTTGACGTACAGCGGGATAAGCGCTCGCGGACGCCTGTGCGAGAGGGGAATCAGAGGGGGAGGGGGAGGGTGGTAACGAGTTTCGCTCCGCTTTCAAAAGAGACCGAGGCGAAAATCAATTCAGTCCCGTACATGCATGCATGTATGTGTGTGTGCGTGTGTGTGTGAGTCGAAGCTTTTCACGGGCGTCGCATTTATACGCTTAGATAGGCTCTCTCTCTCTCTCCCTGTCGCGCGCGAGGGCGAAAAGCCGATTTGACCATAGCGCTGCTGAAAAATTCTCTTCCTACGTGCATGTATACGCGGCGAGAGAAGCATGACGTCTGTACCCGCTTCTTTATTTAAAAACTTCACATTCCTCACGCGTTCGCATCTTATGACGATCCCGTTTTGTGTGTATGTCCCCTTTTCTTATGTATACATATATAAAACGCTTGCGTTCTTGTCCGTGACCATTGGTTATACATATATATACGGGAAATTCCTGCGGCTTGAAAATTACTTAGATGCTAATGGCGTTGGATCTGTTCCCTCCTGAGCTCGTAAGGCATCCTGTATAGCACTGGCCCTTTAATTGATACTGCGTATACTCGTGGCTCCTTCTGCGTTTTGCATAGAATTTTCATTAAGCGAACCTCTTGATTCATATTTTTGGTAATTCCAGAATATTCGGCTGAATTCTAATTTATAATATTTTCGTTTAATCTTACTCAAGTATTAATTGTTGTGTTTCTTTTTTTTGTTACAGGTGAGTCATCGATCGTGTTCACATTACTGTTATTACCCTATTACGTAAGTGTAACTAATTTTAAGAGATAAAAAGGTCGTCATATGCATATATATATAAAGTTTTACGATATATTATCTTGTAGGAAATTGTCATACTGTAGTCGATTATGTATTATATACGATAATCGACTACAGTATGACAATTTCCTACAAGATAATATATCGTAAAACTTTAAGGACCTTCATTTCCTAAATCTCTATATAGCCACATCGGATAAGCCTAAATACAACAAATTGCACCGCAGACGACGACGAAGCGAACGCTCGTAGACACAGAGCGGATACGATGCTCTTCGAGCGCAATATCGCAAGCCCGCGAGCATATTTGTGCAAATACACTGCAGCGTCGCAAAATCCAGTGGTCCCGCAGTTATATAAACTCGAACACACCGCTTGCCTCTAATCGCTTATATCCAGAAATACACACACACAGACAGAGAGAGAGAGAGAGAGAGAGAGAGAACGGTATGCACATAGCTCGGTGTGTGCAATCGCATCTCGGTCATGCGCTTCGTTGTGCAGTCAATATCGTCTAAGGGCGCGGTAAATATATCCAAAGCACCGCAGAGAGAGAGAGAGAGAGAGAGAGAGAGAGAGAGAGAGAGAGAGCGGCTTTTCCGACGACTTGCACGACACTTGTCATGAATCGTTATGCCGTATCAATGCTACATAGGGAGAAGGTTGTAGTATGGCACTAACGCTATAACTCCAAAAGAGCGAGAGAGAATCGCCTGTAGGGAGAGAGAGACACGCGCCGCACCGCCGGCCAACCGAGAGCTCGACATTAATTGGAGCGACTGCTGGTGCTATGTGCTGTGCTGCTGTGCGCTGGAATACGGAAAGGCCATTCGGGACCCCCGATTAGCCTAATCGCCGACCCATATTGTCATTCTCCATTACATTAGCGAGACGTTTCGCTCTCCGGCGTGATAGCGCTACATATGTATAGCTCTCTCTCTCTCCCTGCTCTTCCTCTGCTCTGCGCCGCACTCGTGCCTCATTAAAATTTGACTTTAACCGGCTACAGCGCGCCACTACTCCCCCTTCCATTATCTACTCGTTCGAAAGGATTAGTGTATGTGTGCGCGCGCGCCTCTCTCTCTGGCCTATGGACTGTGTAGGTTACGCGCACCGCCGACGACGCCGACTTGTTTATGCATGAATTAGAATTGGCGCGCATGTGCTTTGCGGCCCTGATGCGCGATACATTGCGGCCGATAAGCTATTTTTAGGTCGATGGCGCGCGTGAGGGGCTCTGTTTTGTGTATATGAATTTTTTAACGCGCCGACAGCGGGTGGGTTATATAGTTGAGTGATCCGATTATGTAACAAATCGAACATCGTTATGATTGAGAATTCTTCCTTACTATGATACAATTATTTGTGTATCATTAATTAGTCTTATATACTATTATACATTTCTTTGCTCTTGAAATATAGTCGGGATCAATGTTTCTAAACTCGTTGGTATGCCAATCGCGACAAGCAGCTTTCGTCTATATATATACATCCGCAGGAATATTTCAAGGGCAAACAAAAAAAAAAGTCGCATAGCTGAAGGTATCGGTATAGTCAGCGATCCAAGAAGCGCGCATAGACAGAGCCAACGAAGACGTTCCACGCGTAGCCGAATGCATAGTCGTGTGCTACATAACTGCAGCCAAACACAGCGTCACGAGGTTTGCTCGGCGCGCCTGCACTAGCTCCCAGATATAGAGTATATAAGAGAGAGAGAAGATTGCGAAATCCAGCCGTCGTGCATTGCAGCCCAGACGATCGAGTATATATATATATACCGTAGGTGTGAGCATGAGCGATTCCCTTTCCGTGGATGATCCGCGGTACTATAGGCTGCAACCGAGAGAGAGAACTGTCGGGATATAGACACGCAGCCACCGTCGCGTGCTGGATATATCGTTTCCCGAGAATGCGCAGACGACCGGTCGGCAAACACGGATATTAAACGGATCGTTCCCTCTCTCTGCCTCTCTCTGCTTCTCTTTCTCGGTTTCTCTCCCTCGCGGCGTCTGGCGCACACCCGGGACGTGAGCTCTCTGTTCTGGAGGAGAGTAGAGAGAGAGAGAGAGAGAGAGAGAGAGCGCAACGCGGCTCAATAGGCCTAATCGAATTATGTATATGAGCTTCCTTCCTTCTTCCCCCCATCTTGCTCTCCTCCTCCTCCTCCTCCTCGAGTCTGATGTACACCCCAGTTTCTCTCTGTGTCTCTGCGGAGCGCCGAGATCCTCCTGCCCTCCGATATACGACTCTCTGCGTTTAATGTTTACATCATGTATTTTGCCGGGGATATATTTCATAGCTCGACGATATCAGTTTTAAGAGTTTCTTTACGTTTCACCGGGGTAAACATTATGATAATTCAGCGTATCGCGATTCTAATGCTTTTAAGGAATGTACATTTGTATTTTTATGCTGCAGCCTATGATAGAATATCCAGATATGCGTGGTTATAGTCGATTGCACATACGAATGCAGAATATTTCCTGATGATAAGATTAAGGATAGGAAAATTGGTTAATCCAAACCTAATATTCATGATATCGGCATCCGCAGAGATATACATATATAAGATTGTTTCGCGAAAGCTCTGACGGAATGCCAGACATATCGCGACACTTAGATCGGAATTCACACACGTGCGCGCGCCCGAGTCGCGGCGATAAAGCGAGAAAAATATTGAAATTCCAATTGGTGGAGCTAGCGTTCCGGCAAATTCGTAAAATCCCTTCGATATTTGCTTTGCGCGGGCGGTCATGTATACATCTATATACACACTGAGCCAGAGTCGTATGTATATATAGTCGTATGTGGGCGCATTATTTAATCTCGCAATCAGTCAAACACCGCTTCCGTGCGGCTTTTGCAGCGCGCTCAAGGTACGGATATAAGCGGTTCGGGCGTCTGGATACTCATGCAATATTTATAGACGGGGAAAAATAGGGAAAAGAGCTACTCTCTCTTCTTCGCCCTCCGTGGCGCGGTTGGAGAATCCAATTTCGTGTATAGCTCGGTGGCATTAAGCCGCGCGTCGCGCCTTTGATTTATTCACTCTCCCGCGAGTATTTCCCCGCGCGCGCGAAATTCCTTCTATGTATCGCTTTATACTCCGCGAGTCGAGCTATGCAGCCGCGTGAGAATGCAATACACCGCGTGTTTAAGAGGAGGAGGATGTATATATAGTAGTGAAAGCGAGAGCCGCGACGAGGCGCGCGAGTGAAGCGAGAGATCGAAAGTCCCCGAGATGAGGGAATATGTATAAGACTGCAAAAGGGATATGACGGCTCATGCGTTGTGCCGGAAAATGGCGCGATTGCACCGAAATTCCTTGGACGACTGAATTGTTTCTTTGATTTTAAAACACCTTTGAAACATACGAGACTATGATGTGTTGTTTTATTCTGCAATGTGTACCACACTCATTTCAAATGTTGTTATAGCTCGCATTAAATTTTGCACTCCGCATTAATTGAACTTTGCCATATTGGTATACACAGTTAATTTAATCGTCAGACCAGTATTTGACAAACAACTCGACCCTTGCCATTTTTTAAATATCACCCGTTATTCAAAAAAGGTATCAATTTAATCTTCCAAAACAATAACAAGCAGACTCGTTCATATTCTCCCCCATTTATCTCAAAGCTCTCTTTCAAAGTCAAAAAGGAAAAAAAAAAGAGGAAAATCCGCTCGCGCGCGCCTTAATTGAATAGAGCAATGGCGCCATTGTTCTGCCGAAAATTCCAATATTTCGCCGTGAAATATCGCATAGTCAAAAAGCCGTTGGATTATATATTTGTCGGACGGATGGGTGGGCCGAAGATGAATCTCCAAATTGGTCTCATCAGCCACTCTCTCTCTCTCTCTCTCTCTCTCTCTCTCTCTCTCTCTCTCTCTCTCTCTCTCTCTCTCTCTCTCTCTCTCTCTCTCTCTCTCTCTCTCTCTCTCTCTC
>UELV01099951.1:0-19576 GCA_900490015.1 Megastigmus stigmatizans
GCCGCCACTCAAAGTGCAATAATTGAGACGCTGACGCGTCAGAGTCTCGAGCGTGTGTGTGTATGCGTGGGTACAGCCGCATCCGAGCTAAAGTCTTTCTTCCGTGTTTATGCGTACTTCATTATAAATAGACGATATTCTTGTGTGTGTTTGTGTGTCGAGTTCCTTTGAGACGATTGTTGTACTGAGATGCCGAGCGGCCGTCCGGGAATAGTCGGTAATGTGGCACTTGATGTGAGGAGTTTCTTAGATATTCTTTAATCTACTTGTAATCTTAAATTAGGATTGTTAAGTGTGCAGCCATTGTATTAAGATAATACTGGAATAAGCGCGAAAGTATATTTTTTACCGATTGTTAATTATTTCAGGCTTTTTTACGATTAAAATTTGATTTGCAATTTTTTTAAATGTAATTAATAGTGTCGCCGCGCGAATTGTTAATTATAACGCGACGATTCTTTTCATAAATTTTTGTGCTTCCGCGATCAAATTCGACATTCAAAGTATTATATTTAACGAGCTAAAAGTTCCAATGTATAATTAAAAATAAATTTGAATAAAGTTAAAATTATTGGACGTGATAATTAACAAAAAATTATAATTAGAGGAGAATAAAATTCTGCGAGCGATCGTCAGAGAACCAAATATGAAATTTATCGAGTAGGTAAAAATAGCGACGTTTCGAGGGTTTAAACAAATTACCCTCCTCATCAGGCTTAACGACAAATCGCTTAATGCACGTTTCTCCTTAAATACAATTAGTAACTGCAATCAAATTGAATTACTTTCATAAAGCATAAAAACACTAGATATTCGACCAATGCTATAAGAGAAATAACGACTAGTTTTGATAAATCAATAAAATTCGACGCGGCTAACCGTCTATTAAAAAAAATGAAAAGTAATACTCGTTCGGGTCAATCGTCGGCTTTTTCATCCTCAACCACAAGCACACGTGGTGCGAGCAAATGTTGTATATTCAACGTTCCTACCCCCGAAGCCCACGATGACAAAGCAGCGTTTTTCTCTTTCTCGTTCTCCTACTGAGCGCGCAAAGGGCGAAACAAGAGCGAACCAAGGGGTGGGAAAATAAAATGAAAATAAAATTAGAGGGAGAGAGAGAACAGCTCCCGCCGAGACGATTTAAAACGCCCTTCGCGCGCGCTCACGGAAAAAAGAGCGTAAGGCAAATATTTTTTCGAAGACACTTTCGCAATTTCAAATCCAAACAGCGAGGTCGAAAAATTATGTGCTCTACGCGAGACTTGGGGGAGGACCTCATGTTTTTTATCTTTGAATTATGTGCTCTTTGAAGTTATGTCCTTATAATGAATTTATGAACTTTGTGCTCGTGATTAAATCGCTGCTAGATAGAGATAGAATTTGCTACGCTAATTTCTTTTAGGAATATGTTTTAATTGATAATGTTTATTGTAAATAAAGTAATTATACAAAATATATATATATAAATTGTTCTTTATATTTACTAAACTTTTCTGTAAGCTCTTATATATTAATGACTAATACACGTCTACTCTATTTAAAAGTAACCTACATAAAACAGTCAATAATTTAATAATGAATGAATTTTTCAACGAAGTAGAAGCGCAAAATAAGAAAGTTAATTTCATCTATAAAAACGAAAGCCAGACAATAATTGGATTAAAGTTCTATGCATAAATCCAGCCCGTCTGATAAGCTATACTTTTTTCTAAAACCCGCACAATAATCGACGATATTTTTGCAATCGGTATTTTTAACCAAAGAAGCTGATGAATAAAATATCGATACTAGCCGTTCTAGATTAAATCGCGACTCATTCGCCGGGGCTTATTTTTAACCGATGAAAGACAGCCGTGACTTTCTTGAAGTATTCAGCCGTAACGTCCCACACAGCTTTGCGACACAAATTATCATCTTATTTTAAGCTTTCGATAATTTGTAAAAAAAAAAGTGTCTCTAAAAAATTATTTCTAGAATCAACTATTTATATCAACTATGAGCTATATTGAACATTCACCCGCATCGTTAAAGTATCGATATATGGATAAAGTTCACCTGCAGCCTCGATTTTATCGATCGTGCACGCCGTGTAAAAAATCATTGCATTTCCGGAGTGGATATACCGTATCTACATCACTGGATATTCATCAAAACCTCTGCTCGAGCCAATAGGTATTAGATACACCTCGATTGCTCTGCATCTCTCTCTCGCTCTCTCTCTCTGTCTCCCTTTGGACGAGAGGGGGAGAGGGAGAGAGAGAGAGAGAGAGAGAGGATTGCGAGTATAGGAGTATAAGCCGGGGGGCGTGGACGCGTGTACACACGCGCCCGGGACAATGGCGTTAATTGGAAGACAAGGCCGCGCAGGAGAACCGCACATACCAACCACCTACGGCCCTCGTCCACAAGTGCATACACAAACTGAAGCCACCCCCTTTCTCTATCTCGCTCGCTCGCTCGCTCTCTGTTACGCTTGAACTACGTGAATATTTGTGTCTGTGCAGCGCGCGTACATGCGATTCTCTCTCTCTCTCTCTCTCTCGCTCTCTCCTCTACTCGTATCACTGTCGTGCGTTTATGTGCATGTGCTATGCGTATATATTCTTGTTCGGCTGTCGATGAAAGAGACTGACGACGTTGATTCGATTTTGTAATTTTCACCTTCAGATTGGCATTTTTTAAGATGCTATTACTTAATTACGAATGCCTAATTCTCACCACCATCAGTATTTGAAGAGGCACATGATGTACGTCAATCGAAGCTTTGATATATTCTTCTTCAATCGGAAAAAACGGTCGTCGTACCGCTATGGCAACTAAAAAAAAGCGATCCACTTCATTTCGTCGTCGGAAGTCCATCGTGAGAGCGATTTGCACATATACACAGTATATCATCCAACCCCTTTCCCTCTCATCATATCCTTTTTACATCTCCACGTCACAGAGAGACAGAGAGAGCATGTGTAGACAGACTGAATCTATAACCGTTGGAATATCAATAGGGACAACGCGTGGATATGATGATTCCGTGGGAAAAGTGCGTTATATAGCACACGCGTGCAGATCTCGCCTCGGGGCTGTCGTTCTCTCTCTCTCGTTATATATACATGCCGCTGCCGCCGCCGACGCGTGCTACCCTCGGGGGAGGTTTACATGTATGAGTATATACGTGTGTAATGCTGGACAACGAGACGCGACCGCCGCGTCGACCTTGGAATGACCCGCGCGCTCGTTTGCACATGTACACGTGAGTGTGTTCGTCTATATAATTACAGTCACGCGTGTCGCGCTGTCTATATTTATTGTGTGACTTTGATTAGACATGGAGAGGGGGGGGGGTCGATGCCAATGATAAAAGGATGTTTTTGGTATTTTATGTTCTGGATTTGAAATTCTTAAGTGGAATTGTATCTGGATAAACTTTGTCTTTGATCGTTTGGGCGGTTGAGGCTACTTTCGAACGTGGACTTGATGAGACTTATTGTTACGGACGAGCGTGACTTTGTACTAGTGAGAACTTTAAAAGTGCAGTTTGAAAAATTAAATGATAAATTCTCATCCTGAACACCTGATTCCTGTTTTAACTGCTTCCCGACATCCGCGATACGTGAATTCCATACTGAAAAACTTTTCTTCAAAATCCCCACTTATTTTGCAACTTAGCACGAACACAAGAGCAATGCGTTCAACAGCCAATATAAGAATATCTTTAATTATATTTCGTAAGCTATAGTTAATCAGCTAAAACTTAGTCCCATAAAGTAAATTAAGAGCGAGAATACACATAGTACGAATCTCTCGGAGCTGCACGAGTCACGTTTCAGACTTCTCGTATATAAGTGTATATTCCTTTAGCCATTGGTGCCTCATAAACCTTAATCTCATTTTTCACAACTTACCCTCGGGACAAAAGGTCATTCTTTTTAAACTCACATTTTATGCTCGACTTGATGGCATAAGTTTCGCAGGCCGATCGTTCAGGGTCGAATTCGCCAATACTCGTGGGCATTCTCTCCTCTCTATCTCTTCTCTCCTCTCTGCTCCAGATAGAGACGTAAAATTATATCCGAAGGTTGGCATGACATAACTCGAGCTACGACTCCCCCTATATATACCTTCCTTTACTTTTTTTTTATAGAACACATCAATAAATCGGTCGTAGCGATTATCCGCTACTTCTTTTACGCTTTAATGAATTATTGCTTATAAGGTTTAAATATAATGTTGAGATACTGGAAATAGTGCGATGAATCGCTTTTGATCAAACGCAAATTCTATAATTTCCGAAACATCCAATAGGATTCTCGGAAAAATAGCGATTCGAAGCACGGAAAATTTTCCAGACACCCACTTTTCCCACAACTTCTCGTGTATATCAAGGTGAACAATCGAGGCTTCACCTTCCGAGTCTCTCTGCGCGCATCGGCGATCATTCGTACTGAAAAAGGAGCGTAAATAGAGAAGCGCCGGGGCACAAAGCAGTGGCCCCAATTTACGAGGCACCGAAATTAAATCTCGCCGAGAGACTCGCGAACGCGTCGATGGCGGCGGCAACGACGGCACAGAGACACGAGAGAGAGCGAGAGAGAGAGAGAGAGAGAGAGGAAAATCCGATAATCCCAGCCATTCCCAGATATCCTCATCTGAGAAATAATTGGGGCCGAGAAAACGACATGATAAATAACTCGGCCGTGAGCGCTAATTGGTTGATCCGACGGTAGTCCGGACGACTACGACGAGAAAAGAGAGAAGAGAGAGATTTTATCATTTTACGCTGCCTTTTTTTAGCCCCGCCGCTGTCGCTGCTTGCTGCTGCCGCTGCTGCTGCCGCTGCATCTCGAATAGCTCCCGGCTCTCCTCTCTGCGCTGAAAGCTGGAAACATACTCTTCTCTCTCCTTTCTCTCTTTCGCGTTCTCTAGCGCGCGGGCTTTAACTTCGTTTGGAAGAGCGAGAGGAGAGAGGCCGATTGTGCACTTCAAAGACGTTAAGAATAGCCGAAGCGTTTTATGACCCTGTAAATACGACGTGCTACATCGACGCGCATTTTCATCTTTCCTAGCCCGTGCACGATTTTTGTCTTCGTACAAGGCAGAAAAGTTAATCTAATAATGATTACGATTTATCGCTAAAGATATTCTTAGCTGTTCAATCAGTCGACTTTTAAAATCTCAATACACTTCTATATCAATCTTCTTAATGAAAGAAGAGCACCATTTATTCTCCAATACGGCAAAAAATCCATTTTCATCCCCAATCATAATCGACATAACCACAGCTAAATTCGTCGGTTAAATTCGTCTCCATTAATTACTCGATATCAGGGGATTGGCAGCAGCTGTCTTTACCATCCCCCATTCCCTTAAAAAAGGCACCAGCAGCAGCAGCCACGAAACACAATCGACATAATGGGCGCGATCGCTTAAAATTATGAAAATACGCCCTATCACGCATTATATAGGCGAGCTTATCGCATCTTGTCTATATACCTCCCCTTGTACGTTCAAGGCATAAAACGCGGAACGAGTCTAAACGCGGGGATAACGACGGGAAATCACGTTACGCGCCAATGAAATCAAGCGCCGTAGGAGGCGAGAGAGAGAGAGAGAGGGAAAAAAGGAAGGAAAATCGAAATTGCCCAGAGTAGTCCTCTCTTGGCTTCCCCGCGAAATTGGTCCGCGAATCGACGACGATTCCGGTAGAAAGTGAGAAAGAGAGAGAGAGAAAGAGAGATAAGCATCCAACCCCTAGGAGTCTCAAATTAAATTTGCGCGCAAAGAGAGAAAAATCACTGGCCTCGCGTATAAGAGGGGAAGAGTCACGGGGGTTTCCAACTGTGTGTGCGTATCTGTATATATATATATACTTGTGTATAGGTGCGTGTAGAAACGTGGTGCGCGGAAGTGAAGAAACTAATAAAAGCAGTTCTCGCGCGCGGGCGAGGGATTGTATAAGGGGTGGTGAAAAACTTTTTTTTTCTGCCTTCTCACTCTCCGCCTGGCGTATACGTTGTGCGTGCAAAGATTGCGCTTTCCATGCGCGTGGAAAATCGCGGGCGGAGCGTGACTTCTGTGTGTGGAAAGTTAAAATGGTAGTCGCGCCTATATTTTCGTCATTGATGGTTTTCGAGAGACGAGGTGAAAATCGATAAGCGTTTTTCTTTTTATTCAAGAGAGAATTCGTGCATGACTTCGATGATTCAAGCGTTCACACTAATAAGTTTAGCTTCGAAACACCATACGTTGGCACAAAAAATAAATAACGAATCGAAAAAAATATTTTTAACCAATGTGGAGTTAAGTATCGGGTACAAGTTGAACCTCTTTCTAAACAACAGATCATCGGAGCGACTTCAAAACACACACCCACTCGGCTCCGCGCTCTGCTATCTGCACAAGCGCCGGCTCGCAAACACAAACTAAATTCGTAATATACCCAACCCTCTGTACAACAGCAGCAGCAGTGGCAGCAGTAGCTTCCCTCCCCGGTAGTTACAAACGATTTAATCGACGAGTGATCAGCTAGTGTCGCTCACACACACGCGCACACACACATGAACGAGCGACCCACGTGCAGAAACACAAGAGTAGAGAGGGCGCATATATATAGGGCGCATAGGCATCGCCTCTCTGGTCGCGCGTGCCTCTCTCCGGCACATCAAGAGCGAAAATGAGCGAAACAGAGAGGAGAGGAGAGGGTTACAAAGGAGTGCGCGGGCGAGAGACAGAGAGAGAGAGAGAGAGCAGAGGAGAGCCGGGGATTTAGCGGTAGCATTTATTGGCTCTCGTGAGCGAGAGAGCGGAGCAACAAAGAGCGGACTATACACTGACCGGCGGGCATCTGCTTCGGACATTCGGCGTAATTGCATTTACCGACACAATCGCCGCCGAGAGAGAGAGAGAGAGAGAGCGCGAGAGAGACAGAGAGAGATGGAGTCGTTCTCTCTGTAATCGATGTATATATATATATCACGCGGCGCGTGCGTCGGTTGTTTCGAGATTTGCGATCGACGAGACTCTACGACGACGCGGACGACGTGACTCCCTCTCTCACTCTCTGGAATACCGATATATACCCACGCTCGTGCGTACATATCGACGCCTCTTTACTTTCGAGTAGCGAGTTTAATTACTCGAGCAGCGCGCGATAGTTATATAGGCGGCTGTTGCTGCTGTTTCTGCTGTGGCTTGCGGGAGTGCGTGATGTTTATGCGGCCGGCTGCGAGCGGCTGAAATATTTATAGGCTGCGGAGAAGTGAGCGAGAGAATGTTCTCGCAAACGAGGGCAGTTCGAAGCTTGATTTGCGAAGCGTTGCAAGAGTTTGCGGATTTTTCGTGATAAAGCGGGCAGGGGAAAACGATTAGTCTGACGAAAGTCCGGTGGAAGTAGTAACCTTAATCGGACCGAGAAAGCGTAAATTATAGATATCTTACGCTGCGTCGACCCAGCGAACAAAGTCTACGATTTCTTTTATGGATTTTTAATATGCAAATAGAAAATGTCTTTAAGAAAGGAGATTTTTTTAAAAATATACTTTTAGATGATGGGCATTCAAGATGATTGTGCGTATAGCTGGATAAGACAACTGTTAGCATTGTTAATCTAGGAATTTATTAAATAACGTCCGACGAACACATATAGGAGACTAATTTTGGGCATCAGATGAAACTATAGGCGATACTACATCTCAATTAACCAAGTCGTCATTGTAACCCTCGCATGAATCATAAGCAATCCGCGGAAAATCAGTTTTGGAATATCTCAGCGCCGCGCGTACACACGTACCACAGCGCGCAACAGCATATTTCCTGCCGTAAGCTTGCGTGCACGTAGTTGTCTCCTGAAAACACTGCTACAGCCGCAGAGCCATAACCTTACGAAAGCTGTAGCCCCCCCCCCCCCCCCCCCGCTAAAGCCACTGTCAAATCCGATTTGGTATCGCTCTTGAAAGCGCATCATACATCCCGTACACGCATATTTGCCTAAACGAATCGTCCTATCCTCGCGTCTCGTTGCAAAACCACACACGTGTATATTATATGTGTTATGCACAGGCGGCGCAAAAAAATCCGCACTCTCGTGTCTTTGTATTATTGTGAAAAGGCTGCAGACACACAGGCCGCAAAATACCTCGCAATTAGTAGACGCGCGCGCGTGTGTGTATAGACTGGATACGGGCGCGTGTCTACGGATAACGTAACCGAATTACAGCTCGCGAGGAATATGCGAGGGCGGCGAGACATTGGCAGGAGCAGCGACGTGTAATGCCTCGGCCAATCAGGACTTTATTCATACCGAAATCACGAGATTACGGTCACGTAATGCCGCCGGCTGTTGCTGCTATCTCTCCCGCTGCTGCTGCTAGTTGTCGTCCTTTTCAAGACTGTGTCGAGCTGCTCTCTCTCTCTCTCTCTCTCTCTCTCTCACTCTCTCGATCCTAGCGGGACTCTTCAATTTTAACCCCGGGAGCGTCGGCTCATTATTTTGTCGGTTTATGCGTGTCCTGATGTAGAGTTTATGATGAGGGGGGTTCGCGCGGATGCGTGTGCGAGCACGACGGGGCTTGTTTATGTTAGCGATCGAGCTTTGATACGGAGAATCCCTAGTGTATATACCGAGGACCTTGTATATATTTCAAGAGGATTTCTAAGCATGCCTACGATGCACGTATCGCTTTTGCAGCAGAAAAACGGATACGCGCGAATGGGAGATGAAATTAGTTCAGTCGTCGCGTCGTCGGAAGATATCACGCACTATTCAGCTGTGCACGCGACGCTCTGTATAGACCGCCATAGCAAATTCTTAAAATGCATGCAAATCTTTCGCAAACACATACGCGAGAGAGAGAGAGAGAGAGAGAGAGAGAGAGAGAGAGAGAAATCTGCGCGCATATGTATATATAATACTAGAAACTCGCGGGTGCAGTTCCGACACGAGAGATAGAGAGAGGGACATAGCGGCGCACGGAGAATTTTTCCAATAATACACATTCCCGGCAATGAGAAAAACGAGTCGTAAAACTCGGCCTCTGCAATATCAAACATTCTCTTGTAAAAAAAATCAAGAAAAAGCCAGACAGAGACAGACAGACAGAGAGAGAGAGTGTGTGTGAGAGAAGGACGTGAAAAGCGGAAGTGACGAATCGATTTTCAACCCCCTCCTGTACATGTGCCTACATCTTTCGCTCCATATGAGGGGATATATAGCTATATAGGACTACACGAAGAGGGTGGTTTCAAAATGCCGTACTTGCGCGAGAGAGAGAGAGAGAGAGAGAGAGAGAGAGAGAGAGAGAGACGACTCTCTACTCGTTCCTATACCCCCATTTTTTGTCCTCTCTCTTTCACTTTTCGCGGGTCCTCGCGTCTAGCGTGTGTATGTGTATGTGTGTGCCGGTCGCTTTGGAATTCCCGGACGCGCACGCGTTAATACATCGGAGGTCTGGAGAGATCGATCGATCGTGTGCGCGAAGCCATGCGTTTAAAGCTGTCGGTGCGTAACGACACTTTCCTGCTTTTTCGGCCACTTGCGACTGCTTTCGGGGACTGGGAGACATTGTGGGATTCGAAGGATTTTCAAGCGACTTTGGGAAAATTCCGGAGTTTCAAGGTGGAATAATGCTCTTATTAGATAAACTCAATTTAGGAGATTGGAGTTTTGGATTGTATTAAGAGAATGTTGTTTGAGCTACAAATCGAGTTTATGTATAGCTACATTTTTTATTCACAAACTGTGTAAATTTAGTTGATATACTTTTATGCCGATGTATAATTTTATTTTATTTTCTTGCTGGATTTCTGCTCATTTTTATTTTAAAATTTAGTTCGGGTAGTTCAATAATTCATAACTCACAACCATCGAATCTTACAAGTTGCAAAGACTTTTATAAATGGCTGAGTGACTGAAAAATTGTGAATATGTATATAAGTTGTTTGACGGTACTCTTCAAGCCGAGCGAAACTTTGATCTATATTCTTTTAACAAATATCTGATCGAAAAAGCTCACTTTTGAAGTGCTAATATTTTCTATACATACGTTAACCTTTAATGTACTTATACTTTATATAAAATGTATTTGCCCGTAAATTCAGAAAATTCTTACAAAACAATCCGTGGAGGTTATACTCATACTCTGCAGGTTATAACATCTACCGAATCATTTTTCATCACGAACACTAGTATCATTAAAAATGAAAAATTGAAGATTAAAATTTAAAAATTAAAAGTAATTGATCGTTACAGAATATATATATATATCTCAGCTACATAATTCAAGATGCAATAAAGCATCTCTGTCAGTCTCTTCACCCCTCAGTTTTCTTCGAGTGTCTTGGATTTAGCCCCAAATTCGACTCGAGTTTTTCGATGACACGTGCACTTAAGCGACTGCTTCCTTCACGAGTGCACACACACACACACATACATACACGTATACGTAGCACAGCCGCAGTAGCAGCAGCTTTTGCCTCCCTACGCATTTTTTTCTCCCCCACACGCCGCAGGTTTTCTTCATCATTTTCTCCCCTTCTTGTTTTTTAAGTAGGCGGGTCATATACGCGTCATGAACTTTAACGTCACTTTAAAGTCACGAAGTGAGACTGTTTAGCATTCCCTTTAAGGCGTCCAGGATATCATTAGTCATGGTGTAGAGAGAGAACAATTTTTAACATTGTTTAATTGACGGAACGCTCGGAATATCTTTTACAGATGTGGCGCCTCCGTGTGCTTGGAAATAATGTTCTTTCTTGTTTTCTTTTTGCAAGTGTCGTTGTAAAGCCTACTCCATTAATCAATTATGTAAGCTATTAAGAAATATGCATATATTATACTCATTTTTGTCCGACTCGACATGGTCTGTTACTACTTTTATCATTTTGTCGACAAATCATTGGCGAATAGGAAATCAAAAAATTTCACGGTTATCGCCCTGAACCTCAGAAATTCCAAAAATAAAGCTAGAAAAAGTATATATATACAAAAAGCACACACACGCACACACCTGCAATACAATCGATCAGCGTAAGCAAAAACCATCCATCCCATGGAGAGACGTATATTTTCAATATCGCGTCCCCGCGATAGGTACACCCGGGCTACAAGCAGGCAGATAGCAGCGTAGACTCCAGATACTCGTTCTCTCTCTCTCTCTCTCTCTCTCTCTCTCTCTTCTAAAATCCTGCAAGAGCATCCTTGCGAGAGCGGCGATTGCGCGGGAGGCTCGCGCGCCTCTCGATATTTACCGAGAGCTACCAAAAGCCGAGTATCAATATCCGCGTCGAAACCCTCACACACGCTCGCATAGGGCTGCACGTATATATGCACGTGCGCGAGCGTACAATTTCATGAAGGATATATTGGTGTATATCAAGCCACTCCCTTCCGACATATACCTACATACTAGAGGGGTTCTTTAAGTTGAGAACGCGTTGGAATAACTCATTTGTATATATATATATATATAGTAAGGGAAAAGTTTTAAACTGAAATTTTAACTAAACGTTTTCGATCTAATTTTAGCAACGAAATTTTTTCAAGATTAAAGCTATGTTTGAACAATTGTTAAGCAATAAAGATAAAAATAAAAATCGAGTAAGCATTAACCGGTTTTAGGCTTAAACAGTCCTCGCAGATCCTAAATATCCAAGTAATCGTCGTCATCTCTCAGCAGCGATTCGGCGGCATGCGCCTCAATTTTTCTCGGTACTCCGTGTGCGAACATACCTGCGCCGCGTACACACGCATACACGCACACATAGCGATCGTGGAGCGAAATTTCGAAATGCCAAACATCCTCTCCTCCTCCACCTCCTCCCCCCTCTCATACGCACACACATTCGCAAGTGGACATTCCGATCGGGTGTCGGATCTCCATGTGCGCTACAGCGCCGGTGGCAGCGGCAGCAGGACACCGTATACGCCTATGCAACCATCGCTGCTGCTGCTGCTGCTGCTGCTGCTGCTGCACCTTGTAATCGTATACGTCTGTGAAGGGTTTAACGCGCCTTGTGTCTCTTTCGCGCGTGCATATATCGATGACGTGCGAGCGAATGATTTCTGTGAGAAATCGACCGATTAAGGATATCAGATTTGTCTGTGTGTAGAGAGAGAGAGAGAGAGAGAGGAGAGAGAATATGTTATCCAGCCGAACGATCTTGCAGTTTTTCGATGGACTCGATACGTGCCCGGAATACGCGCTTTCCTTTCTACACATGCACACACACACACACACAACGGAGGGGGTGATTTTTTTATTTATACACTTCTTTCAACAGCGCTGAATAAATGCTGAGTTATGTGAGTGGGTAAAATGCATTCGGTAGCTGCGTTGCACAATTGCGCTAGTCTCTAGCTGAAATTATGGCTGAGATATACCGATAGGTCAGATGTATAATGCGTGTAGTGAGTCTCTGTGTCGTGGATATATTATAAAGTGAAATGGGCGCAGTAGAGAAGTAGTTCGAGATTTATCGCGCGACGCACCAAGAGGATAGATGTATGATAGCGTATATACAGCAGGGAAAATTAATTAGGTACCCACCGTCGATGGATAGCTTGTGGGAACGCAAATATTGCTAAATAACGCACAAGACACATTTAAATTTAGTAAATTCAAGCTATAAATAGTTCACTTTTCGTCAGCTACTCGCGCTATCTGCGCTCTCTATAAACTCCTGCAGTCGCACCGCAGCCGAATCCGCGTCCTCAATCCTCGCGAGCAAACAAACAAACAAACAATAGGGACTTGCCACACTGCACAGCTCAGCACCGCAATACCACACACATACACACACACACCCATACACGTACACGTTCCCTCGGGTGCTTTCCGAAACTGTACGATATTCCAGTCAACGGTCGCGTGCGGCGCATGATACGCGACCCCAACCGAATTGATCTCCGATCGATCTTTCGGACTTGCGCGAAATAGTCGCAAGTGCACGCGGAGAACGAGATGTAAAGGCGTAGATATATAGGGGGACGGGGGCTGGCGAAAAGGTGTACAGTGGTGAGTGTGCGGTGACCGGAAGCGATCGCTCCTACACTGCATACACACATTCGAGCGCATATATGAATAATGAGGCGAGCTGCTCCGCTATCTGCTGTTTGCGGCGCGTGGCAAAAGTGCACACGTAATCTCATGTGTATGTCTGTGCAATGTGGGTTGGTGATTGGCCGAAAGTAAACTGTCGCGTGCGCGTCGGTACGATTGCCAGTATAGGAAAGTACAAGCATGTGTGTTTGTACGCTACGATAATGTGAGTGAGTGTAATATAAGAGCAGTGCTGAATGTATATACGAGTAAGTTCTTCGGGATTTCCACATCGATTCCGATCGATCCGACCCGAGATTCGTCCGCGATCACGTGCGTATAAATGTGATGGCGAGTGGCACCGTTTGTCTACGCCGAGACGATTGTCATCTCTCGTGTGTGTGTGTGTGTGTGTATATGTTTCGTGGCACTTTTATAAGCGGAAGTGTAGATTGTTTTTCTTTTTTTTTTCTTTTTTTTTTCATTTCTTTTTTTCACTCTGCTGGTTTATTCTGTCGTCCGATGTGTAGTTTTTATTCACCGAAGGGGAAAGGGGGAGATTAACATCACTGGTTTGATAAAGGGAATTAAGTTCCGAGAAGTTGAGCGCGGGGAGATGGTTGAGCGTGATTTACGATTACTTTTTAATATTGTCGCGAGCCGCTGGGCTTTCTTCCTGTACACGAATTATGAACGTGGATTTGGTGCTTAATATCGTTTAGGATCTCGAGTTAATCCGGTAACGAATTTTGTGGCTTGTCATATAATTACTTGGCATTGTATCGGTATTTAATTTTTTGACGCGTTAAAAATTGCAATACAGTTTTGGATTACGTTTTTTTTTATATAAATTTTATAGGTGGTAAGTTCTTTGAATTTTCAATCAACAATAAAAGGCTCTGGCAAGAACTACGAATGAAGAGATATATAAGAAGAGAAGGAGAGAACTTGACCACCACATCGAGATAATCGCGAGCTCATGCAATTCAAGCTTTTTTACTCTCAATTAAATTCTCTCTCAGCTATTCGCCGCGCTCATAACCAAGAAAGACAAATTACCCATACACAAAATCGTTCGCAAGAAAGCGCCAAGCCGCATAAAAGGGGTCCGCTCTCTACAAAACGTATATATACACCGTGTATAATCTCTTAAAGCCAGCGATAAATGCCCGACGCAAGATACTCTCGACTCCTCCCACCTCGCGGCCGCCGCCGGTCGCCTTTTAAAAACCTAATAAGACAATAGGCGCTAGAAAATGCGCGCAACCCGGTCAAGTACAACAATTACGAAAGACAGAGAGAAGCCCGCACCATTGCGCAAAACGACGGAGGAGAGGAACGAGAGAGAGAGAGAGAGAGGAAGAAACTTAACTGGCAATTATCTCTCGGGCCCAGCGAACGATAAGAAACTGCAGCGCGCCGCGTTGCAGAAAGTGGATCGGCTGCAGCGCGTGTGCGTCAGTTAAGGGGCAAGCCGACAGAAAGAGAGAGAGAGAGAGAAGCTCCAGGAAAAATTGTTCGAGAGAGAGAGGAAGACAGGCGTATAATAATAAAGAGAGAATAAAAGGGTACGCGGCCGCGCGAGAAGAAGAAGAGGAAGGGGGGAAAAAGTGCGCGCGATGGCAGGGCAGGAAAACTCTTAGGTTCGGTGTGTGAAAAAAAGGAGGAAGAAACGGGAAGCGCGCGGCCGAAGAGAGAGTAGAGCTGGTGCAGCAGTGAGTACGCGCGAGTTATTGTATCGTGCGGAGTAGGAGAAGAAAATTTCGTGTTTTGCTGCGGCGGCGTCTGCTTCAACGCCGCGGAACGAGCGGAGAGAAGATGGTACTTGGAAGAAACCTGCGGCTAAGGAGAGCGAGGAGAGCTTTCTTAGCAGCTGGGCGGCTAGATTAGCTCTGTGTGTGTGTGCGGCTCGTTTTGCGCTGTGTTTTCTCTCTGTTTCTCTCTCGCGGTTCTTTTTTTTCCAAACGGTGGAATTGCGCTGGAAAAGTAGAGAGGATTTTTTTGGCGTGCTGTAGGGTGGTTGCGAATTGTTTCGAGCAGAGATCGTTGATATAATTGATTGAGTCTTATACAGAACTTATATATTATTTGAATATCTATATGATAAAAACTGACATATTGAATGACAAGAATATAATAAATTTTATATTCTTATCATAAAAGTATATTTTGTATTCAACATCCACATTACTTTTCCAATTTTCGATCGATTGTGTAAACAGGCCAACAACAAGCAATACTATTAAAACATATTTAATGACCTTTATTTATCGTTTTAACGTTAAAGGAAAATGCGTAGAGAAATAAAAAGTATATTGAAACTCTTTTGCATCACTGATCGATAAGCGAGCTAATTCTAAAACCAGAAAAACAAGTCTATGGGAAAAAGCAGCAACATCCAAGTCTTTTAAGTCTCAATTAAGCCTAGTACACAGGTCGGCTGCTTCTAATCATACAAAAATTACACCCCCCCCCCTCCCAAATTACGTCGGAGAAACCAAGTAGAGGAAACAACATCGCGTCCCTCAAGTCTTACGCATCCTCGTAACCCACACATCAAGACGAGAGCCAGAAGAGAGCAGTAGCTAAAAGAAGGAGCGGAGGAAAAAAATAGCTGTGCAGCAAAGAGAGGAGACGATAAAGAAAGAAAGGAGAGAGAGAGAGAGAGAGAGAGAGAGAAAGAAACCCATCCGTCCGTCAAGTGCTCGTCGTCCGTCCCGTGCGGCAGCCGCGAAACAAAAGCAGCAGCAGCAGCAGAGGCGGCGGCAGGAGAGCTTCTGTGCGCCGCCCACGCACCTCGCGTTGTCTGTTATACTCGCGCTCGCGCGCGGAGGGGAAAAGAATCGCCGGAAAGTGGAAAGCAAACAAAAGACACGTGCACCCGCGGGAATAACAAAGCCTGCAGAGAGAAGAAGACTGCTCTTCTGGGCTGCTGCTACTTCTGCTGCTTCTGCTGCTTCTGCAGCAGCGGCGGCTAAGTAGCTTCTTTTCTCCACAACCCCTCCTTCAACCGCCGCTGCCGCCGCTACTGCTGCTGCACACAACCTCTTCTCTCTGCATGTACATCTCGACGTCACGGCTGCTGCTACTGCTGCTTCTTTTTAAACGTTAAAGATACGGACGCTCTCGTATATATACCGCACCGATCATTAGTACGAGATAAACATTGTTAATTGCAGGGGGTCGAGAGAGACAAGGTTGAGAGGATGCTTTATGGCCTCGAGAGGTGAAGCTCTCTCTCTCTCTCTATTTTTCTCTCGCTCTTCTGATTGGCGCTTATCGATTTTACGATGGCCGATGAGAGAATGGTTTTTAATAATTAAGGTGATGGCTTAAGAGTGGATGATGGGGAAACGAGGTGTGGATTTCCCGAGCTTTCTTGCGCAGATGAGGATCTTGAGATTAAGATAATGAGCGATCGCAAATTGTTGGTAAGGCAAAATTTAAGGATTTTTCTTTTCTTTTTAACTTATTTAAATGTCAGAGTAGGAGATGTGATTGGACGACTCGAGGTCTGTTGCTGATCGGTGATCGAGGTAAATCGTCCTTTGGATATTGTATTTGTTATTTTGTTTTCATTGTTTTTGCAGTACAGATAATAGATTTAATAGAATATAGAATTTCTTGAAAAAAAATCTTTGATCCCTATTAATCGTTGCAACTGATCATCGGTAGAACAACGCAATTGAAAACTATACCCTTCCTCTTTTCCAGTTCATACAACGAGTCCACCCTCGCGATATCGTCGTGTACTCAACAGCATTAACGTTACTAGCAAAGAGAGAAAGGGACAAGAAGTCGAGTTTTCTCGAGACGTTCGGTCGTCGGTCTCTTAAAGTTTTCGACGTGCTGGTCTATATAGTGCAGGACACTCGCGCGTCTCTCACCGAGGATATTTCAGAGTGTGTATAAGCAGTGAGAGAAAGAGACGGCTTGGCGAGGGTTCGGAAAGTAGCCTTTCACTTATTTCGACTCGCTCTCTCGCTCACTCGCTCGCGTGTGTACTGTGCAGCCCCGCAGACATCGAGCTAGTTTTCTCTCTTGTTTTTCTTCTCTCCTTCCCGCCTCGGCTCTTGTTCCTCTTCTCTCGCTCGCTCGCTCGCGCTTCTTGTCGTCTCGGCTCCGTGTAGACTGAGTCATTGTTGCAGTTACAGACCGCGGCTCTGTAGGAGGTGGAGAAATTTAGCTTGCGTTTAGCGTCGCTCGACGGCGAAATCGATTTTTCATTTTCTGAATAATGGCTGCGTAGTAAGGAAATCGAGGTGCAAATGTGTTGTTTGGCGAGGATGCATTCAAACTGTTTATTTTATAGAAATGTGGAATAATTGATAAAACTGCAATTTATGCTAATCAGGTGATTTAATTGTGTTGAAACGTCAGTAATATCTTTAGTTTTAGATATAGTCAATATATATATATATATATAAACAAAAAATGTTTAGATTTAGATTGCTAAATTAATATGTTATTATGATCCAAAAAATCTACACCAGCCGACTAAAATAACTATTGTGCTTAATATCATTTTTCGACCGCAATATTCTCTGCAAACCATATTCTGCAAATGACGAAGATTGTCACTCCCGTTAAAAGAAAAAAAGAGATAATAAAACCAGCCCCAAATAATAAACTCCCGACTCGCGCACAGCAAATTACCTTTTTCCATTAGTCTCATCTCGGCGCTTATGAGAAGGCTGCAAGAGAAAAAGAGAGAGAGAGAGAGAGCCGAGAGCGGAAAAAAAGTGAGCGCACAAGAGTTGCATAAGACGACAACTTCATCTTTGGCCTAAAGTAACCAACAAAGCGAGCAAAGGAGCTGCGAGCGGCAACAAAGAAAATCACCCCTCGCTATACAGTAAAACCGGGAAAACCCCTTTCCGTTCCTTCAGCTTCCAGTGTATATATATGTATAATACAGCTACTTTCCCGTTTTTTCTTCAGACGGCTGGAATCCACTGTATCTACCGCGAATATAAATCTCGCGAAGGTGTGTGTGTGTATACATAAATACATATACACGTGTTCCGCTACATTTCACCGGATGCATCGACTTTCAAGGGACACTATATCATATACACGTCTTTAAGAACCTCCTCAACCCCGCATCTCTTATCTGTGAGCAGAGCCGTGAAAACCTACCCCGTTGCGCCTTTTTTTCGATTACGTTGCCGACCAGGTTCGCCCTGTTTTTCGATCGCGACGATAGCCGAAAAGTTCTTTTATTCAGAGGATGTGTATATATGTGTATGTGTGTTTGCGGCAACGACGCGATAAAGTATATCTGAAGTTCAGCCGCCGGAATGATGCGGTAAGTTGTTACTAGGCCATTTTTTTTAGAAAATTGCCTTCTTATCAGGTTTATTTTGTCCGCTTGCGTAATAATTGAGATATTTAACGTTTTTCATCTAAAGAAACACCTCAAGATCGAAGTTTACATTATTCCTCAAAAATGAAGTGATTCTTGTAGGTCTTGGCGTAAATTTCCGCACGGGGCAACCAAGTGAACACGTCCGGACATCAGCGAATCGCATCCCCGGGCGTTTTAATGGCGCGCGTCGGGGATAGCAGTAGCAGCAGCAGCACCAGCAAAGTTCGCAAAATCCCATCTCTTCTTCTCTCAAGCACACAGGAGATCGCTCTCCGCGATAAATATCGCAGCGTCGCCGCTTTTTCCTTCCTTCATTTTCTCGCACTCGTCGCGCGACGCCGCCACCGCCGCTACCACCCGGGCACATAAAAATACACCGTAGTCCGTCGATTTCGAGCTTTTAAGGCAATGCGTCGCATACGAATGTCCCTCGGGCGCTGATTTACGGGTGCAGAGGCAGCCGGCAGCGGCAGCCTAAGCTGAGCCGGCATATTTTTAAAGAGCCGAGAGCACCGGTTTTGCCTCCTCGCCATTTTTCCACTCCCCCATCGATTCGCCTTTCTCTCTATCTCGCTCGAGCGCTTCTTTTTAATATATGTATATAGGAGAGAGATAGAGAGAGACGGGGTTGCAGCGCACAAAGCCAAAACATCGAAATGCGCGCAGCGCGGGAAAATATACAAAACCGAATGGGAGTGAGAATCTATTTTCTTTTGTATATTTTTTGGCCGTCGTCGTTGTTGTTGTTGTTGTTATTCGATCCTTTGTTGTAGTGTGTATAGGTGGGTTTATGCGACGTTGGTATGCGTGTATACGCGTAGAATTCAAAGGAAATTTGTTTTTCGAAGTTCTTTCTAGTTTTTTGGTTATTTCAGGTCAGTATTTTATGATGTTCATGTCAACTCACAACTACACTGAAAAAAAAGTTTGGTTGCGTTAACCGGAAACTCCGGCAGTTTTGACCGATGCTCCCAAGCAAACTGTATTCGGTTATGATAGCCGTAGAGCAACAGTCAGCTTGACTTGGGAGCCCAGGCAGAATTAACGTGGTAGCAGTAGCATAGTTTACGGAGCACTTACAAAGTTACGTTAACCGTATTCTTAGGCAAAAGTTGCATGAATCGCCCTTAATTCTTTTCTTACACTTTATTTTTAAACATTCTGCATAGTATTCTTT
>UELV01099954.1:0-21112 GCA_900490015.1 Megastigmus stigmatizans
GTATATATTCATAATAAATTATGCTAAAAATATTTTGGTCCAATGTCCAATAAAACTTAAACTATTTGGATAGTCTTTCAAAATCTTTTTTATCTCTTCATCAGATAAAATAAAAAATTCTTGGGCATGCACATTAATTGCTATAAAAAAAATATCATAATCACAACAAACAGTTATTTCTTACAATGAAGTTAGGTTATCTTAGATGTATATACATTTAGAGGATACTTACAAGTAAATAAGGGTTTCAGGAACATGTAATTGTACCGCGTTAGAAATTCTTCCATCTCTGTATACTTTTATATTATTGCTATAAATCAACACAATTTCGAGAGCTTAAAAGCGGACACGACTATGCACGTACTATACGGCGTGATATTTACTTCATGCGCTTACGAAGCTACGGTGTATCAGACGCTGCAATAGTACGTAGCGCTGCCGCGCTTTTTTTTTGAAGGGATCCTGTCCGGATTGGTAGCGGAGAGCTCCCAATTTGAGAGCTCTGCTACCTCAATACAACCGTCGCTATTACACACGGCACTTGGTGGCTCTCCGCTCACAGTCCAGACGGCTCCTGCTCCAATTTTTTCTCAGTGTGATGATCTTTTTTACTCGGATTATTATATGGCTAACCATGAAATTATAAAGTATTGTTTAATATGGTTACAAAATTGCTGTGAATTACGAACGAAATTTTCGAAGTCAAAAACCTCTGTGTATTATGAACGGAATTTTGTGAAACTGTGGAATCGCATAATGTTTGCAACATTACCGAAGTGCTGACAGAGTTTTTTTTTAAATTAATCTCTATATTATATATTTCAGTAAATGACAGAATCGGTAAGGTAGAAATATTTTCGACCCTATTTACATCCCCTTAAACATAAACCATTATATCAACATATGAAATAAAATTATAATTTTCAATATTACAGATAATTAAAGTTCTGTAATTTATATATATTATATATATATAAAGGAAACCGGGGTAAAGCGACCCCAAAAATACTTGAACAAGAATCTAATTTTTTCCTTTCTGTTAAGATGTATGCAAATTAGCTTATCAGACAATTAACACCTTGCTATTGATAAAATAAAAAAAATCAATATTTTAAATAAATTTATAATACATGAAAATTTAAGTTTAAGTGTAATGTTGAATCTCACTTACACGAGATAAAATGAGCCGAAGTTATCTCATTAATTTTATTAAATGTCAAATTATTTTGATCCTAGTATTAAATATAGATAAAATTTTGTCTTGTTATAGATAATGACAAATTTACACATCTTCTTTCGAAATTCATAGTACGAATGCGATTTACAATTGTAGTATCTAAACGCTGAAAAACGTGGTTAGAACTCCATACTTTCATTTGCATTGCCGCTACAGATAGGCGCCACTTATTCCCGTTTACATTACCCCGAAAGCGCATGCACGAAATAATTTAGTTAATAATTTTTGGATTACTTCTTCCGTTCAACGCATGAGAATAATATTTCTAAACTGGTTTATACCTATAGGTATTTCTATATATAGAAATTGTTTCGCATCGGAATATTATATTTATCACTTCGTAAATCGAAAACGTAATTTAAAAATAAAAACGTTGACACATATGCAAAACTTAATTTTCAATTAATTTGATCAATTGGCATATTTTGACACTTAAATATGTTTTAAGCTCATTATTCTATAAGATAAATTTATTGAATTAACCACTTTTCTACCAAAATTATATTTTCTAGAAAATAATTTAAAAAGTTCACTTTACCATTGGGGTCACTTTATCCCGGTTTCCGCTATATATACGAATTTTAACATTTTTTAGCATAAACTACTGAAAAATAATTCAAAAGAAGGATTTATTCACTCACAAGGAATTCAAGCTGCGTAATATCTTCGGCATGTCTGGTACACCGAGCGATAAAAAAAGTCCAAAGTCAGGGGGAGTAGACGGAGTAGACGAATAGCGCCTTTAATTTCTATCGACATAACTATAGGTAGTTGCTGATCATAAAACTGATGCTTTCTTGAGAGCCGAGCGCAGACCGGCTTCCACGTGCTCGCCAGTTGTGCGCGAAAATGTTCAGCGTAACGACTTAGAAGCTTCCTTGGTCCTCTTGATTCCGATCTTCTTCAATTTTTTGCTTTTTACAAATTTTCTTTTTCTTTTTATGAAATTTCTTACTTATGTTTCGTAATAACGGTGATGCTATTCTATTCTTTTAAATTTAGATCTTCGATGTACATGGACATTATTTTTGCTCCCTCAGAGAGGAAGCTTTATATTGATGAAAAAATTTCTAAAAATGATTAATCAGATAATGAAATAAAAGTATAATCAACTATCATATTTTGACCTTGAAACTGTTTTACTTTTCTTATTCGAATGTATGTTTATGAATAGTATAAATAGTTATAAATAAGAGAATGATCCTTAAGAACCAATAAGTGACCTTCTTATTGAATGTAAAAATAGTGTAGAATAATAATAAAAGTTTTATTCAGGTGTATTCAGATAAAACATGTCAAAATTGTCATACTTTTGCCTTAAATAAAATTTTAAACATTTGATCTTTATAGTGTACCTTATATAGTGTTAAACTTTACTAGTAACAATATTAAAAGAAAATAAATATATTTGAAATTTTTAGTAAATAAAAAAAAATTTATAGTCTCTGATGAAGTGAATAAAATTTTATTATATAACCATTAAAGCATCAGTGTCAATCCTTATTGAAATCATCCCATTCGCTTATAATTACGGTAATTACACTTAATACTGAGCCAAATATCTTCTTAGACTTTTTATTTTACATCATATCAAATTGTAAGTAAAAAAATATTTCATAATTCTAAGTAAGTCCAGTAGATGCATAAAGACTAATAATATAAATTCTTTTTTGTTAGTATATAAAGCAGTTGCCATTGTTCGTGCAGTCTAATATTTTCTGCTTGAAAGTTTTTACAGAAACTGTGCTTAGCCCATGCGATGGGTAACGTCTTTGAGTGCCTAGCTATATTCTCATGTTCTAAAAAAAGTTTTCGGGACTTGCCAAACGCAGATTTAGAACTGATTTTTTTTTCGCCTTCAGAGCAAGAATAGTATATGCTCCTCATCCAGACATTCAAGAGGAATTTCTTCTTTCAGATATAGAAAAAATGCTCAATGCAATAATTATGCCCTTTTCCCCTCATCAAGCACAGTTGAGTTATCTAATTAAAATGTTAATTAAGATATGGTCACTGTGGGTATTATTGCGGATGCTCCAAATATTGTAGCCATGTAAACCAACGTTAATCCGCAGTAATACATGCAACGCTCTACGCATGCGCGCACCATTTAGTGAGGATCTTCCTATGCTTTAATACGGCGCAGTAATAGAAACAAGTCCGCAGTAATATCGACAAGAACACGTATGCTTTCAAGATTGATTTATTATTAATATTATAAGATTTCTTATGCAAAAAGAGTTGTCATTATTTGTTTACGCACAACGAATATATTCAAGTCTGAAGTTAACCTCTACTTCTAAACCGCAGTAATTGACACATTCACCATAAGTGTTATATAAAAAATAACAAATTAGTTCATTTCTACTCATAAAAGAAACTAATTTATAAAAAAACAACTGCATGTGTGTATATGATGTGAAAAAAATTTTTTGTGACTAATATATTCACAATTTACTTCCTAGAAAATTCAACTTCACTGATTGTTCGAATACTATTTTAGAGTATATAATTTGTATTCTTTCTTTCAGATTTTCACATTCTATCCGGCGTTCGCATATACCTAGAACCAAGTCAGTGCAATGACTAGGGAGGCTATACGAGAATAATTAAATATTAATTCAATGTTTTATAAAATTAATAAAAGCTTTTATAAGTTGTTTAAATCGAGGGAGATGGCTCGTTACTTGTAGAAAACATGCGGTCAATAATGTTAAATAGCCTATTGAAAATTGTAAATACTCTAAAAAATAAATAAATTTATACCCTTGGTTTAAAAATTTTACACGCTTTTTAACATTTATCATTTTCTTACGGGATAAATATAGCGAAAAATTATATGATTGTTAAACAGAGTTGCTGGTTATGCATCAAATCATTTATTTACATGAGCACAATTAATCTGAACTGCCTGGATTTTTTATAATACGCAGTTCCTACGGAGTTTGTACACTAAGTAAATTTATAATTCAGTCGATTGTGAGGGTGAGAGACGACCATTCAAACTACAGTTCAAAAATGAAATCTTTTTCTCATTCGAGTGTATAGGTACTACTTTTTTCTATCAGCGCTAAAGCAAACTGCAAAGACTGTTGTACCAAACTTTTTAAAATTATAGTTGCCTATAGGATTGTCGCTAAAATTGCGATGGTTTCTGCGTCGTCTCTTTTTTCAAAGTGTGATGCAACGAGAAATGGCGTTTCCTTGATTCTAAAAATATCACAAATGAAGACAAAAGTTTGCAATAAAAATCAGCTTTACGACAACGGACAAATTTTCGCTGAATGAAAATCTCGATTCTTGCTCTTTGTGTGGGGACAATGTAGCGGTGTTGTAACTGAAAAGTTTTTCTATACGTATATTACACTACCAGTGCAAGTTTGTTGAAAGTTACTTGCAAGGGATAAGATGCCGTGACTCATTCGTTAAAGCTTTTTATTCGGTAAAAAAAAACAATCGTCACTAGTAAACTTATTTGTATATACTTTCTATATGATAAAAAATAACTTTTACTAATTTCAGAAGTCTGATAAAGTCGGCTAAATTCTAACTAAACTTAACCACTAGATTTAAGGCAAGACTTATTTTTTTTAGATCGAATATTTTTCTAAAGAACAGATATCCTCTGCACCAATGGAGAAATTTAACTTCATTACTCTAAACGCAATACATTGGGTTTTTTTTTTATTACACTAAGTAAGGAACCAAACGTTCATATTTTAGGTATGAATATTTACTTTTACGCTCATAGAATTTTTCAGTGTGAATAAAAAAGTAGATCAACGCCAATTAGTATTTCGTAAATTAGCGTTCCGATTGGTCAAAAAAGTCGCATAAGATTGACAAATGCAGAATCAAAGCAATAATCCTTTCGAACAGCAAAGTCGTATTAATCGCTCAAGATTGAATCTGGGACTGTAACTTCTGGGTCCGTAATTGTCACTCGGCGCTACTTAGGAAGTATCGCGTTAGGTCGCGTGAAGAAGTATAGGAGATTCAGGAGAGCACAGGGAAGGAGCGCAGAAGTAGAAAAGAAGAAGCAAAGGGCAGAAAAACTCTTAATCAGAAGTACGAGGTTGTGGTGTACAGAGAGAATTTCCATGGCGCATCCGAGTTTCCCCGTCCTCGGAGAAGATGCACCGAGTAATCTGAATTCTCGGACGTGTGTATGTGTGTGTGTGTGTGTGTGCGCGCGCGCTCTTTCCAGCGCGTTATCTAGATATTTCCCAAGAGCTGGCGCGCGTTGGCTCGCTCGCTCGTATTATCTCCCCGCGAGTTATGCGACGGGCGTATATATGTGCATTCGCGTATACACACACACACACACGCGCGCGCGCGCGCTTAATTTAACCACGTGCATGTGGGAGTACGCATGTTGTAAGTCGAAATTGTCTCTGTGCGTGTGTGAAAATCTAGATAAAAATGTGTGTGCGTGTGTGTATATTGGTGGAAATTAGATGGGGAGGTATGTGTTTGTGAGTGTGTGTGTGTGCAGTGCAAATGTGGATGAGCACGTGATGTGGAGGTGGAGAGCTGGTGTATGAATGAATTATGCCATGATGTTTTTTCGCCTGATATTTGTTCTATAACTATCAGGAATCGGATCTATAGAGTGGAGTTAAGATAAGGTATAGAATAGACAAGCTCAAAAAGTGCGAAATACTGCGCGAAATTTTTTTTCTTAGGATGGTAGAGTTTATTCTAAGAATTCGGATAGTTTTTTACACCTTTTCAATGCTTTGGAGATTTAGTCTAGGCTATAAATTTATTCATTTATCACATCATCTCAACTTTCTTTTTAAAAATCTGTCAAAAGTATATAAATATTGTGGTATACATTATTCTCTGGTACATCTTTATAGTACACTAATGACGCATTCGATAAAATTAGTCGTATATAGGTTATTTTCATTACCAATTATACTTGAATTTAATAATATTTATAATTGAACGTGCTTGGAATAAAATTTTTCGAATTATCATTCGACTAACTTACTTTCGAAAACTTTATATAAATTTTTCTTTGATAATTGGAAGCCACTTAACGTTTTAAAACATTAAGGTTTTCATCCATTGTTAAAAAGCCGCGTTCCATTTATTGGTATTTAGCTTCCTCAAACTTAATTATTTGTCCCAATATATACGTAATAATAATTTATAAATAAATTAAATAATAAAACATATTTAAAAATAGATCAAGAATTATTTAATAAATTTAAATGAATAAATTTCAAATATATTCTTTAAATTTTGTGTTAGTCTTCAATTTTTCTTTTTTTTTTTTAAATAAAATCGCGTTTATGGTAAAACGTACGTGCTTTATATAAGTGTTCTTATTCATACAAATAAACAGTGACTATTAAATGCTTTGTACAATGCTTGTTAAATCTAAATAGATATAAATTATAAATAAAGTGTTAATGTTTTGATAAAAACAAAAACAAATCTTACCCATATCGTCCCACTCTCTCCTGTTTATATACAATCTGTGGACATTAAATCTGTTCGGCTCAACACTGCATTCAACCATAAATAATGCGAAAGGCTTGAGGTAGCGATGCGCTGTATGAAAGTGGTACTTCCGCTTCTTGTCATATTTCCAAAATTTTTAAATTAATTCGGACACATTTAATGACCGCGGACTGAACATACGTAGGAATACACTAGTCGATTCCCAGTTTTTTTTTGTTAGACTAATTTTTCTACGAACAATATTTATTTTCCGTAACTATTTAAAAGTTTTCTTTCACAAAATGTTAGTGGTTTATCTAGGCTGTTTATTTTAAAATTGGTTATACATATTATTTTTTTATAATATTTATTCATTGTGTAATAGCATTGAATATCATCATATTATGCAGTTCTATATAAAAAGTTGGATTATATATATGATTCTAAAATACTTTTAAAAGCAGAATTCACTCATATATTTTCTCTGATAGAATGTCCAAAAATATATA
The DNA here is from genome assembly GCA_900490015.1 of Megastigmus stigmatizans. Lineage (NCBI taxonomy): Eukaryota > Metazoa > Arthropoda > Insecta > Hymenoptera > Megastigmidae > Megastigmus > Megastigmus stigmatizans. Next base: position 7,198 of record UELV01099954.1, read on the forward strand.
TGCATCTCATTTCTAAAATATAAAACCTCATTCGTGTATCATAATCAATTTGTTCGGAACGCTATATAAACGGTAAATAAACGGGATATTCTGGTCCGCAATTAATTTCATTGGATAAAGATGAAAATATAATCAAGTCCTGTTGACACTTGACAAATGCAGTAACTATTATGAAGCTATCTAGATGTAATATTATTTAAATTTCAACGTTTTTAAACCAGCACTTAAACTGTATAATGTGTGTATTGATTAGCATTCACAGCCCATTAACAAAAATCTTTTTATACTTCTAGCTCTGATAAGCGAATACGTAAGAAGAGAAATGGTTCAACAAATTTGCTGTATTTCTTTAGAAATCATGCATTGGGAAATCTCGTGCTTAACTAACAAGATCTTGCTGTTCCATTCCGATTTTCTCTTCTGTTCAATGCAATATATGCAATATTATAAAATATTTTTATATTTTACTCTAGTCTATTTTCATTTTGCAATCTATAAATTTACTCCATAATGAAAATTACTAATGTAATCATGATAATCCGATATCAAAATTTGGTTACAAAGTGGAATTACAAATAATCATCAAATAATAAAAAAAAATATTTATTTTTAACTAAGTGCACAAAGCACGACTTTTTGTGCTAGTTTTCTTCACGCAAAGCATGGATTTCGGGCATTCTCAGCTGGAGTGTACAAAGCCTTTGCTGAGTGTGTAAAGCATTTGCAGAGTGCGCAAAGCACTCATGTTAAGTTACACCCGTGCTAAAAGCTCTACTTTGCGCACTTGTACCGATAATACCTATATTTTATTGTTAAATTATTATTTAATAAGAATAAAAAACGAGTAACAATCAGTTAGACCCGTGTAAAGCAAGCTTTGTAACCATGATTTTTTTTTAAATACGGTGTAGAGGAACATTTTTTAACGCTCAGTTAAATATTTGTATATTTTTTATATTATGACAGAATTTTTCTGTTAGTTTTCTTCTTGCAAACCATGGATTGCAGACACTGTAAGCTTGAGTGTGCAAAGCAGAGTGTAAAGCATTTGTATCGAAAATAAATATTTTTTATTTGATGATTTTCTTTCGTTTTTTGTTATTCGCGAAAGCGTCGTGTTTAATATATATCGTATTACTTCCAAAATAACTATTGAAATAAAACGAAAAAATTTTCAGAAAAGGGGTTCATATAGACATTAATTAGTTAAATTTTTAATTCATTATTATGATTATTATTCTAGAAAAAAATTTATTTTAAAAAAAATTGTATTTATATGTCTTTGGTTGTGATTATAAAAATTAAATTAATCTTCATAAAAATTTAGGTGAGGGCCATTTTCACATGCTTATTCGGCTATAAACAAATAACCTTTTTTTCTATATATTATAGGCCTATTTAAATTTTTTCTAAAAATTTCTGACACCTGCGGCAGTTGGGACACTTACATTCATTAAAAGCACAAAATATTTGCAGTCATAAATTCAAATTCCAATAATTGTTAGGTTCCATAGCGCAATTTTTACATGGGATGAATAAAATCTAACTTTATATCTCCTATGAATCGGTAATAAAGTTTTATTGGTGCCAATTTTAAATTTTACTTTTCAACTAATTTTTAATTTCTATCAAAAGTAAGAATAATTTTATATAAATAATAATTTATCAATGAAAAAGTTGTACAGTTACTACTTTCATACAAAACTGTTATTTTAGAGATTCTATGATGACATTTAATTGTTTTTGATTCAAATATCTTGAAAAATAAATTAATACCTACTTGTAACAAATTTTGTTATAGGATTCTTATATACATACTGAACAAACATTTGTAAGCTTTAAATAGCTTTATCTCCTAGTTAAATATTGAAGGAATACGAAGTTTTTTGTCTACATAATCCTGATATACAATATCATGTGTGACTTTTATGAACACATGTAAAAAACGGCTGTTACACTTACTGTTTTCTGTATTTCCCTTTAAAACTCACTGCAGTGAGATTAAGCTTCGATAAACATATAAAAAACTGATAATCATTATTCAAAATTATAACAAGTTATTGTGGGGATTGCATTACCCTAACTAAGACTAAAATAAATTGTTCATAAGTTTACTAGATACAATAATCATAGATTATTTAGTATGTAGTATAGGAATAATAATTTCTAGAAAAAAAGTACTTTAATTTTTTCCAGACCTCGATCTCTATCGAGTACTCGAAAAGTAAATAAGTATTGTCTATTTGAAGTGCAATTTTTGTCATTTCATCTTACAGCGAGCTGGTTTTCACCTAAAATTTTAAATAAACAATTCTATAATTGAAACACTTGTCCAGAGAAATACTGTTGAAAACCAAATTTCACTACCTAATGACTCTATTACTATTACCATTCGTGACTATCTGATTCGTGATTATGTGCGACTATACAACATTTTGCTGTGTGGACCAAAAGGTGTAAGAAAGAGAGGGGCAGAGAGAGAGAGAGAGAGAGAGAGAGAGAGAGAGAGAGAGAGAGAGAGAGAGAGAGAGAGAGTGAGAGGGGAAGAGAGAAATAAGAAAACCATCGCCCAGTGGTACACGGGCAGGGCCGAGCGAGCAAACATGCAAACTTGTTCTTTCGCCCATATTCCGTTATTCTCATTATCGTCGCTATCTCGCCTCACAGAAGAATAAAAAGGAAGAAGGTTGAAAAAGTTTGCCGTGCACTCGCGGAGAGGCATCTTTCGCACGGCGAGATTTCGGAACAGACCGCAGATTATCTACTGCCTCACTCGTGAATGAATAACGGAGTGTTTCTTCTTCTCTGTTGTTAGGCACCAGCTCAATATCTGCAGACCTGAAAAAGTGATCTATCTAAAGGTATGAAACTGGAATCTGAACCTGTTTTTAATATGAACGATTTTTTGTAATCGTAGAACGATGATTTATTCTAGCTATTTTCTCATTATTGATATTTACAAATAGATTTTTGGGTATCAAAGGGTATAAAGAAAAAATTTCTGCAGATTGTAAAAAGTAGACTCTAACAAAGTTATTTGTTTAAACAGAGTTATTAATTAAAATCATATATATTGATTACAGTTCAATCACGATACAGTTATTCTTCTATTTTTAGGGGAAACCATGTTACAAGTGTCAAACTTAATAACTTATACCAAAGCATGTTTTTATTATACATAAATTTATTTTTAAGTTGTAAAGAAAAAAATACTGGAAACCTATGTAAATAATGAGCTACTTAAAGAATAGGTTATACTTTCTGTAATAAATATGCCGTTAAAATATATTTTAATATATTTTTTACCTTGTTATTGTTTTCAAGTATTCTACGAATTTAATTGTTTTTAATAAACTGGAAAATAATATTTAACACTTACCTATGTAAGTATTTTTGAAATCCACAAAGTGTCTCAATTTCTTACTCCTTTACCTATAACAAAATTAAGGAGGGTCTTTCAAAAATGAAAAACAATATTTTCAGCCATAATTAAAGTATTGCATTTTTAAAGTATAGAATTGTTATTTAAAAAAATCAGTATACTTTTACGTTAATTTCAGTGAAATTTAATTACTTCTACGCAATAACTTCAAGCAAAAAAATTTGTTCGCAATCTTCAAATATTTAACTTTCAGAATCTTAGTCTAAAATAATATGTTAACGACCAATTGAAAAAGATACTTCGTATTAAATAAATAAAAAATACATGTTTCTGGAAGAAAATATCATGAAGTGTACATGCGGCAGCACCGTCGCCATCAGCTAATTCGGGGGCTACAGTTAACGATACTCGAGTCTAATTCTTAAACATACAATTACTTGACTGATATACGTGTAAAATCATATATTTGTACCTATATAACAATTTTCAAAGTACTTTTTATGCTAAAAAATTATCTGTATAGTAAATTACTTCGAGAACCAAAGTCACGAAAGACCCTCATTAAGTAACTTAATAATCATTTAACTATATTTATTAAACTATATTTTTCTGAAAATTTTTTATTTTCATGTGATACATCCAATTCGTAACATAGCACGGTGACTTTTTCATTTATAAGACTCGCATTTACTCTCGGTTTGTCTCCTACGACTTCTCATAAAACTAATGAATTAGCTGCAAAAATTCATAATAATAGACACTGTCCGTAGTTATGTGTATGCAAAATCTCAAGGGGCATTACCGACTAAGAATTCGAGGAAAAAGTTGAGAAATTCAAAACTTTAGTATACGCTCTTATGGGAATAGGTTTTTTTACGTGCTTACGAAAAAATCTGTATGTTACCAATTGTTTTAAAAAGTTATTGAACAATGTATGTCAAAATAAGGCTATAACAGATCTATATAAAGATAATCCTAGTTGAAAATAACCAACTGCACGTCCTATTCTTAGACAATATCCAGGTAGACATCCAGGTAATTTTTCATCAGAAATTTTTAAATCGTCTCTTATTAGATTACAAAACAAATCAGAAAGAGATCTTTTTAAGCTCTGCAGCGGGTCTCGAAATTCGATGAAAAAAACAGAGCATGCGAAGTGGCCCCTTTTTACGCGCTCAGTTGAGTTGACACCTGTTCAGACGCTCCACTGAGTACCATATTCTTCCCACCCGAAGAAATATTGGATATTTTTTAAACAAATAAAAAAAATCTAAAATATGCAAATGGTTTTCCTTGGACTCCCAGTTAAGATGTTATCACCCGAATGATAATACATAAGATAGTACATAATGAATAACTACCTAGATATTTACCTAGATATTTACCTAGATATTCACCAGGATATCGTCCAAAAACATGAGCTCCAGCTGAAATTCCACGTATAATTCTAAGTGGATATCCAACTAGAATTACTGCTAAAATTCCATCTGGTTATATTTATTTGGGATTTGTAAACTTAAAAATTTAGTTTTAGGTATCATTATTATGTATTTAAGTTAGTTGTTACCCTACTGTATTAGTCAAACCAAAACTTAATAATAATTAACTAAAAATATAAGACTTTTTCGATATTAAAAATAAAAATATTAGAAAAGATGAATTTTAGTTAAGTATTATGTTATGTTATGAAACTAAAAAATAGGTACTTATTCAACAAAAATCATACTTTCGTACGCGTTTAACCGAACATACAACTTAACACCGAAAATGTCTTCTTATGCAATCTATAAAAACGAATATTGGTGACATTGACCAATCGACTCGATCTTTATTTAGGAACAATTTCGAGCAATAGAGTCTTATTTCTATAAAAATTTTCGAAGTTATGTGTGATAGCCAAATTGTCGTCGAGGTTTACATTCCACTTAGTAAGCAATACCCTACGACATGACACTTTTAATTTATACTGTTCAGGTTTAGGGATCAAGCGGTTTATTTATTGCTTATTAAAATAAACAATAAATCAATAATGAGATTTAAATTTTTTTAAAATGTCACTTATTAGTTCTTAAAAATTTTGTTTATTTATTATCGTATTCAAAACCTGTCCTGCAGGTATCGGGTACTTTACCTTAATTACTCGGTAACCAGGTGGTCATAAATTCCAAAAAAATTTTGTGTGTTTTAGTATAATCTAGACTTGCTTTCTCTTATATTTGAAGTATTTATCAATACTCATTTTATTACTAAACCCAAAGAAAGATCTTTTTCACATGCCGTCACTATCAGTCCAATGTTAAGGTATAGTACTTGCTTAATAGTTGAAAATTTTGACTGACAATATTACAAAAACGAGGTGATCAGTCAATCCAGAATTTTGTGTACATAGGTATTCTTCGCTACTTATGATAATTTTGTGCAAAGTTCCTTACAATTTTCAATGATTTAGGTAACAACTACCTTAGGTTAATAATGTCTTCGGAAACTTATCATCAAGTTATTTATATGTCGAAAATAAAATAAAATATTTGATATACCCTTAATCACCCATTATAATATGCTGTAGTCGGAGGAGCTCCTTAACAGTTTGATTATTTGTGGTTTAGATGGTTTTAAGTGAAATTACTCAATTCTTTGACCATTTTACAATTTTATAATGTATGTACATACATTGGTAGGTACTGAATAACTATCTTTTCTTTTGCAAATAAAAAATACATATTTACATATTTATATGGCGTTACATATTTAGGTATTCTTAAAAAAATTACTCATTAATATTTTTTATTTAACACTTCTAATTTATTAGAAATTATAACCTTTCACTTTTTCATATTTGGAGCATCCTGTAATGAAGAATCTTGCATTTGTTTAAATTTCAACTCCTCACAAGAGTTGGATATCCAAGGTGCGACGATCTACTTTCTCTCTCTCTCTGTCTCTCACCGAGGGAGCGCATCGTAGCATCGAGTCGCACTGATGGAAAAAGAGGAAGAGAGAGCGCTAGAGAGAACGACAGAGCAGGAGTATAGCACAAAGAAAAATATATATATAGTTGCACTCTCTCTGTCCCTCTCATTTTCTCTATCTCACTCTCTTTCTCAGCAGGCAAAAACCTTTTGGTAAAGGAGCAAGAGAGAGAGAGAGAGAGAGAGAGAGAGAGAGAGAGAGAGCACGTGAGCTGTGAGAGTGAGCGAAACGGCGGGGAGCGGTGCAAGGGGGAGGCGAGGCAAGAGCGAGTATACGATGTGTATAAACGCCAGACCAGACCACGAGGTGGAGGACTATAGCGCAGCGAGTGAGCAGCGAGTGCGTTGCGTGTGCACACTATGTGTAATACGCTCGACAACGGCGGAGAGACACAGAGAGCGTGATAAACAAAAGGAGACAGAACGAAATAGATGTGTATAATAAGAATGTTACATATAATATTCTTGTTATATATACAAATGCAACTTTACCGAGGAGTCATATATACTATATTGTACATATATAATATGTATATATATAATATGATATGACTCCTCCCAAGAGGCGTTGGGTATGTGTACATCACACACGCATAACTATTAATTTTTTGATTTTGGAATATATTTATGTTCTAAGTGTTGTAGCATAAAAAATTTGAGGAGTACATTTTATGAACACATCAAAACTTTGTAGTTTTATCTCAACTAATTGCCATTTTTTAACCAAATTAGTTAAGATAACTACTTATTTGAGGCTTGTTTTTACAAGACATTTAGAAAATTTAGGATGTCGTAATTGTTTTAAGAAAAAAAAGAAAAAAAAAGTTGAATTATCGATGTATTCGTGAATTTTATTATAGCACGTTCTAAAAATGCTAATATTTAAGAATACAAAATGTAAAATTTCGTGGATTTCCCCATATAGGCCAAACGATGGAACCTATATACAATGTATCATATATAACTATATATATATGGATATATATATATATATAGGATGTATCCGTATATGTATATATAGTGTGCAGGCCATAGGGGCACAGAGATGCACTTACACTACTATAGCGCTCACACTCTCCCCCTCCTCTGTCTGCCTCTCGCTCTTTCTCTCTTTTGGCCTGTCTATGTAGCGCACTGTAGAGCTGTGGAAACTAGAAATCTAGAGAAGAGAGAGAGAGACAGACAGAGAGGGAACGAGGGGATGTATATATGTATAGCTTCGACATTCGTGGGAGGAAGATGGAGAGTCTAGTCAAGATAAGGGGAGCAAAGAGAGCAAGAAGAAGAGAGAGTAGAGAGAGAGAGTGCTGAGCGAGATTAAGAAAGACGAAGTAGGAGGGGGCAAGGAGAGTATAGTAGAGAAAGAGAAAGAGGGGGAGATGACGGATACGCAGAACAACAGTGAGAGGAAGAGAGAGCGAGCGAGTGGCTGAGGGTAAGAGGAGGTGGAAGGGATAGAGGGGGGATGGCTGGGCGTGCAAAACGGAGAAGGAAATAAAACAGGTAGAAGTCTAAAGAGAGAGAGAGAGAGAGAGAGAGAGAGAGAGTTACGCACACACGCGAGGGAGAACTTGAAACCCAAAGAGAGAGAGTGAGAGAGAGAGGCAGCGGCCGCAGAGCGCAATAAGGATGAGAAGGACGAAATGCTCGGAGAGTTGCGTGGGCGAGAGAAAGAGAGGAACAGGGAGATACACGACGACGTCGTTGCGCGCGTCGCGTCGGTAAAAAAAGACGGAACAAGAATAGCGCTCGCGAAAGAGACGGAACGAGTCTGTGTATATATACCTATATACGTGTGCACGCCAACAGCAGCGTTGGACAGAGTGCGAGGGGGAGGTGGGGTGGAGGAGGGTGGCAAGGGGGGAGAGAGTGAGAGAGAGAGAAGAGAGAAGCTCAGCGCACACCAGGCACGTCGATAGAAAAAGGGCAAAACTCGCTGGCTGGCGTTCACGCCGGGCGAGCGAGCAAGACGCAGCTACAACAGAGCCGAGTAAGAGAGCGAGATCGAGCGAGGGGAGGGGGAGGAGGAGTGAGAGACTCCGATAACGCGCAGAGAGCTCGGCGAGAGAGCGAGAGTGAGAGAGAGGGGACGAGTGTGGAGGGGGGCAGCGGGAGAGCCGAGGAGGGCCGAGAATCGGCGGAGGCGACCGAAGCCGCTGGTTCGGAGCGCCGCGACAGCGAGTTTGCAGTGCCGCCGCTAGTCCGGTGCCGCGCTTAGGTTACCCCGACGACACGACGACGCACGGGGAGTCTCTCTCTTGAGTGTATCACCCGCACAATACCTCCAAACTCTGTTCTCTCCTTGTTTTTACGCACACATATTTATAACAAATCCATGTGTTCGTCAGTACCCGATCTTCGAATTCGAGTTCTCCGCCAGTGCGTTGTGTTTCTCTCCGTCGCGAGTGTAGCGGCGGATTCGGTGAGGTAGTGAGCTTAAAAATAAAAAAAAGGAGCGAGTCGATGGTTTGAAGAAAAAAAGAAATTTCGAAAAAATTTCTGGTGCTGGTGAAGTTTTGCGGGCAAACGGGGGAAGTACCGCGAAGTGGATTTTTTTGCAACTCGCAATATACTCGCACGATACTGCTATCGAGTACAAGTGGGCGGAGAAAGAGAGAGAGAGAGATAGAGAGAGAGAGAAAGAGAGAGAGAGAGAGAGTGAGACAGTGAGACAGTGAGCGCGCGGAATACGGAATACGGCGGACCGCTCGTTCGTTAGTTCGGTCCTCTTGTGGTCCGCGCGTGACGGCTCCTCCGGACGCGGCTGATATATATATATACATACCGTACATATATATATACATATATATTGTTGCTGCTCCAAACAGTGCGTTTGTTGTCGCCTCTTTACATAGAGGAAAAAGAGAGGTAGGGAGAAGTAAAAAGGAAAATAGGTGCAACGCCTTGAATCGTGGTCCGGGTGTGGTGTGGTGCACGTGAGTGACAGCTGAGAGAATGTTCGCTTAGCGTCCGAGTGATGAACCAAGTTTTTTGGAAGAAGAAACAAGTGAAGAAGTGAAGGGTGAGTCGATGAATTGCATAAGCAGAGGCGGCGTACTTGAATCTGCTCTCCAGGATGAGGCTGAAGTCACCTTGGAGCTCAAATCGGAGCTCCTAATTAGATCTAGGCAGAGTTTAAGGTACTCTGGATACGATTTGTGAGTTTGCGACGGAGATTATATTGACGGTTAGGCTCTGCTCAGATGGAACCAAAACAATAGCGAACAGTGCTGAGTTTACTGGAGCCAGTGGAGCTCTTCCTCTGTCGAAGGCAGAGCAAGAGCGGAGAAGGATGTGCCTGTCATCCGGAGATGCAGGAATGACACACCTTTTGCCTGGCTGATCTAAACACTGATTGTTCGGCTCTGTGTTGATACGGGGGACTCTTAGGTCATCTGTGTTTTAGTTCTGAGCACGGATGCTCCGATAATAGTCCCGGTGGCAGTTGGTAGTGAGTTAGTTTGTAGTGTGACTGCCTCGACAGTTGATTTTTTAACTTGAGAGGAACAGACTCGAACAGAATGCAGGTGGCAACGCTGTTCAGGGAGAGCGCCAACTTGTTGGGTGCCTCCAGCATGGACACTCCACAGACGCATCATCAGATGCAGCAACAGCAACAACAGCAGATGCAGCAACAACAGTCCGTTGATAATCACTTCAACCATCACATGCAGCATCATTACAAAATGTGAGTCTGCTGCAGATTCATATGCTTTAACCCTGTCTGGTTTAGGTTATAAGCAATGTAAACAATGCTCGTTTACGTTTTCAATAGGCTAGGTCCATAAATATAGTGCGACTTGTAGTCAATATTCAATATATAGAACGAGCTTCTTGATTGTCATATTTACTTAATCCGAATTGCCGCGTAAAATCGTAATTCAAATAAATTTTTATTACATTTGAGGATGTAATTGATGTTTATCAAAGGAATTGATTAAATTTTTTTTATATTTCCAATCAAGACATTTAAAGAGAGGCTAGTCTTTTTAATAGAACTGAATTATGGAATGATAAACATCCATTCAAATTAGAATTATTTCTTAATTTGACCTGTGAAAATTCATTTTTTTTTTCTTACTTTTTTATGAAAATAAATCCATATAGATTTTTTTAAAAATAATATTTAACCATTTATAAGTTACAGTTTATAAATAATTATTTATAACAAATAAAGTGTTTATTATGATGGAAAAAAATAAATAATCATTATAGCCATCATCAGAGCCTTAAGAATTAATAAAAATAAAAACGTCCGAAACGTTGGTCAGTAAATAAAAAGTGTAATCATTGGTTCGTAAGGATCATTTAATTTTTTAAAAATTTTAAATACTACTTATATGGAAACAAATAACTACTAAATATTTATATATATATAGGTAAAATACCGCACTACGGGCACGTTAACGAGCCTTTTGTAATTATTAGAATACTATCGCTACATTTCAACAGAAAGTGCAGATTTTATTGTTATAAGCCATTGCTTAACATATTTCGTTTAAAAAGAAAAAGTATATATGTCATAATTTATTCATTTTCATTCATAAGTAAACGAAATAAAATAAATGCTTCGACAACCGTATTACAGACACCCGACCCAACACCTAACCGCAACGCTATTTAAAAAGCACGTAAAATGTAACAAATTAATTAAAAGAGAATAACGGACAAAGATGATTAACACATGTTTATCATCTTAATCTGTTAATAATAGCAATTAAGTTATTTTAGAACCACAGATGATATTATTTCATAAACTTTCAATTAAATAAATCCAATTGTCAGTATCCGGATCGGTATCAGTAGTTGGGTATCTTATCCTATAATTAATTTAAAATATTCCTCACAGTATAACCGATACAATGTTCAAATATTTACTACTATTAAGAAAATTCACATAGTGGAGATTTGTCGATTTATATTAAGCAATGAATAAATATATTAATACAGTCAACATAGGGAATTGCATTTAACCTTGATGGAGCGCACGATCGCTCATTAGTCGATAATTAGAACATTTGCACGGTAACGCAAGGGCAGTTTTTTGCTCGCAAAGAGGAAAAGTTTTCTGAGAGAATTTCGCGAGTCAGAGAGAGCGTAAAAAAGTAGGGAAAAAGGTGCTCACGAAGGCGAATTCTCAAGGGCTGTATGAGGCAGAATGAGTGAGTGTGTGTGTGTGAGAGAGAGAGAGAGAGAAAGAGAGAGAGAGAGAGAGAGTGAAGAGAGAGAGAGAGAGAGAGAGACGCAAGCCAGGGAAGATAGACAAACGAAAATGTTCTCGTTGGAGTCAAGATCCAAAAAATCTGAAGTGGCCAAGGCGATTGGCGACAGGATCCAGACTTGAAAAGCATTTCTGACTCTTTCCTGTTTGTTTTGCTTCTTTTATCGTTGAATTTTCAAAATTTTTGAAAAACAAGATTCGCGGTATCAAAATATGCAAACCGTGCAGAATTTCAATGAATTTTTGTGCACTGAAATTAAACTAAAAATAAAAATTATATTTGAAATAAAACATTATTTATTTATTCATTTTCAATATTTTTTTTTTCGTTTTTATAATTTCTTTGTCTAATCATCCAATAATCTCTAACTTCTATTATAGTCCAAATTGTTCATATAACAATAACAAATACAGAACCAAATATGATATAAATCATATAGCTACTGATACGTACATGTGCCAAATTCTGAAAAATGAAGTGAATAAATTAATAGATATAACGGACTACCCCATGAAACCTATATTACCGACTCGGGATACAACAGGCAAGCAACTACAAAAGTCAGAGGGTAACACACCGTGAACAATCTTTGCATCCAAAATGCACAGAAGCCCGTCCTGCATTTAATTATATTAGCATAAGAAAAATTAATAATGAAGCAGCACATTTATTTCATTGGGGAACTACAAAAAGAAGTAAGACAATAAATGAAATTCATTAATTTCATTGAAGACCTACAAAAAGAAATAATACAAAAATACAAGAAGAAATATCCTATTTTGACCTCATAACTCTTAATAGAAATATAGCGAAGAAAATTATCTAATACTAAATGTTCACATTAGAAGTTTGAATGCAAACCATACGAAATTAGAAATTTTTATTAGTAGTGTGAAGATCAAACCACATGTAATAAAACGCGAGATTTCAAAAGTAATCAATATTATGTACTACCAGGTTATAAACTGTATTACAATAATGGTAGAATAAATAAAGTGGGTGGTATAGTTGTATATAAGAAAAGTGTAACAGAAATTACTGAAACGATTGAAATACGATTGTTAACTCAGAATAGTAAATACACGTATAAAATTTAATAATAATAGTAACCTTGAAATTTCAGCATTATACAGATCACATGATCTACCGTGCCTTGAATTTATTATTAATCTAAAATTATACATTAATACCAGGAAAAACTGTAGAAATCATCTGATAAATAGCGATTTTAATATTGACATTTAAAAAGATAATGAACACATTCAGGGATTATTAAATAACTATATCCAGGGTTTATAAATGTGACTAGATCACCTAAAAATACTAGCAAAGAAGGTTCTTACATTGATAACATTTTTATAAAATCAAAATCAATACATACCAGGACTTGTAATTCCTTTCCAAACCATTATCCTTTATTCTTAAAAATAAACAACCCTCATTATTGCAAAAAGAAAAATTTCAAAATATGCATAATTATAAAAAATTAGAAAACACAGCTGGTTTTAAAAATTGGAACATCATAGAAACAATGTACGATCTCAATACTTAAAACCAAAAAATCAAATAGAAATCCAAGAAATAATTGGAACACAAAAGTAATCATTATATCATGTGTAAAGATCAACTATACATTAAAATGCAAAATGAACCAAACAATGACATATTAAAAAATGGAGGTGTTGATAAAATAACTACCAAGACGCTAAAAGTATTTTGATATTATATTACAAAAGCATTAACTCATATTTTTAATCTCTGTATAGAAAAATCTTTATGGTCTGATACTTTAAAGAAAAAACGGAAATAATATCTATCTTCAAATATGGCAACAAAATGGATGTAGCAAATTACAGACCAATATCATTAGTATCTAACTTCAAACATACACACCCACAAACGCACACATATACATAAATTACGAAAGTTTGCTTTATCAGGAAGCAATAAACATACTAAAAGTGCTTGAATTTTCCGCCAACTAGTAAATCAATTAATTTTCATATATTAAGAGGCTTTATTTTATGCGACCTTATGTAAAAACGTTAAGATACCTTCTGGATCTAGAAATGTATACATTTAGATCCGGAAAAACCGGAAATATCAATTTTGGTCAAAATTGGACTTTTTCTCAATATGAGTCCTTTTTGGGCCTGGTAACCTTGAAAAATCGAATCAGCGGCCCAAAAACCATATAAAATAGTTGAATTACCTCCTAGATGTGTAATTGCATACACGCCCCTATCTAGCGTCCGGACTTATAAGTAAACAGTGTGTTCGGTACAATAAAATGAAAGAAACTATTTGTTTAACTATATATATATATATATATAGAGAGAGAG
>UELV01099957.1:0-13162 GCA_900490015.1 Megastigmus stigmatizans
CACACACACACACACACACACACACACCACACTACCGTTCCTGCGCGCAGCCATGCAAAATCTCTTTCGCAATGCACACACTCGCGTCGACGCGTGCGAGCTGTTTGTAAATTTCGCCGCCGCGGTCGCGTCTTTCGAAAGAGAAAGAGAGAGAGAGAGAGAGAGAGATTAGATTAGACCGGGGCTTTATGAACGTCCGCGTATAACGTCTGTGCGGATAAGCGTTATGGACGATGATTCGCGATATTGGTCTTTGTATTAATAAGCGACGTGCTTTTGATAGACTTTTTAATGAGAGTGTTTACGAAAGCGTCTGCGTGCAGAAACGAGCCTTTTAACAGTATGCCTTTTTGAGCACTTTCGTTTCTCCAACACAGTGCGCTGCGTTCGGATAAACATGCTAATTGACAAATACATTTCAAGTTCGTGAAACAATATAATGGCATAGTCAACTGAACTTGCAAATGTATATAAAATTACAAGCCAGCGCCAATAGTGCCTTCAAAGCTTCGCAATATCCAACCGACTCTGCAAAACTCCTCTCTTGCATCCCTTTAAATTATTAAATCAGTAATAAACAGAAGAGAGAGCGAGTGAGAAAGACTTTGGAGCGACCCGAATTCCATCCTCGGCTGCTGCTGCTGCTGCACCTCTTGTCGCGCGTGACGAATATGCACACTGCACACAGAGCCACCGTCGCGGCTCACAAGCAGCGGCAGCGGCACCGACTGCAACAACTCTCTCGCAAGCCTCATTCGCGTGCGAGATTGAAAATTCGAGTCCCACGGTGTGTAGTCCGTCGGCTCGTCGCGCGAATTCTCAGACTCTCCTTTGCCGCTGCTGCTGCTGCTGCTGCTCCTCAGCAGCCGTTTAACACCGCGCGTCAGCTTCTCCGCTCCCTTTTACGTAACGATCGCGGGGGGAGCGTTTACCCGCTTCGCGGAATTTTTAGCCACGAGAGAGAGAGGACGAGGAGGAGATGTGCTCTCGAGACACGTCACGCATCGCTCGCGTCGATCGCGGTCAGGCTGTGCCCGAGAGCCGACATGGACAGATAGACCTTAGCCTGTATCTATATATATATATATAAGAGTTGGGATTCGCTCGAACGCGTCCTCGGGAGTACAAAGGCAAACTAGGAGAGAAGGCAGTCCTCCGACATTTCTTTCTTTCTTTCCTTCTCTTTTCTTTGTTGCTTCTGCTTCTGCTACCTTGGCGACGGCTTCCCTTTCTTTTTCTTTTTGTTTTTATAAATACGCAGTATACTCGCCAGGTGACCGAAAGAGAAACTTTTTGCCATAAACTGTGCATTTACGTTCTTTGTTTATTGGAAGACATTTGCATCATCGCTTTGTTGTTTTAAAAAAAAAGAAGTATAATCCAAATTGCAACGTTATAAAATGAGAAAAAAGTTCGAGCTTTCCCCAAAAACTGTTTTGAGCTCAAAAATCCGGCACATTGAGTCAGAGCAGAAAATTCGATAGCCGCGCTCCGAAGCCTACCTATATACTTTTGTAGAAGCGTGAAATCCACACTTAACGAAAAATTACGTAAACGATACAGTTTGAAAACTCCGACGTAATCAAAACTCTTCCAACGAAATCTCCCGGTATATTTATTTCTCCTAGCCGCACGCGCGCGCCATGTATTTCCCCAAAACCCTAACAAAAGGGTGAAAAGACAAGCGTTAAAAAAAGAGTATAAGGAGCCAAGCCGAGAGACGTCTTTTGATCAGCTCGTATACAAGCAGCGAGCGGCGGCGTCGAAAATCGTCCGTTGGACGCCGAAATTCCGAGTGGCGCGGCACTGAAGAAATATACAATGGAGGCCGGGACGCAAAAGCGTCGCGGGGCCGACCGGGTCCCTGCGTTATGTCGAGAGAAATAACGCGTCGGTCGGAATGCGTAAATATACAAGTGTTTCAGGTCGACATGAATAAGAAGAAGAAGAAGAAGGAGGAGAAGCGCGAGTGTAGAGGCGAAAGATGAGACAAACTCGTTCTCGGGAGAGCGAGGAAAAGAGAAATGGAGCTTCTGGCGCCTCGAGGGTACCGCCGGCCGCCCGCGCCGCCGATCCCGCGATGACGTCTCACTCACTCGTCCGCGCGTTAAGTAGATACCTCGCGCGACCGATCTCTCGATTTCTGCCGGGATAAAAATACGCGTAATAGGTGCGGGTGCGTGCGCCTTTTTTCTTCTTTTTTTTTCTCCACCGCTGCCGCCGATGTTTAGCCGAGGACATCGGAGGTAAATATTTATTGGAGTGGCTGAGTGGTGAGCCCGCGCGTGGGCCGAAAATAAACTCGACGCTGCTGCTGCTGCTGCTGCTGCTGCCGCCGCTGCCGCTGCTGTGTGTCGATGTGCAAACAAATTTTCGATTTTTCTTCGCGTTTGTGTTTTTCCCCGCCTCTTATTTTTCTTCTTTTTCTATTTTATTTTTCCCCTTTAGTCAAACTTTCCGCTCCATTTTTCGCGCGTGCAGGATGTTCCGAAAAAAGCAGCTGGTTATATGTTTGCCGCGGCGATGCGTCACTCGGCAGCGGATAATGCCTGTTACCTAAGAGAGTCTCTTCGCTGTACAAGTGTGCCAGATCTAGCGAAGCAGATAGTGCAATAATCATGACCTTCGCTGGGTATTAAATTTATCGCTTGGACACATATAATATATAAGTCGTGCAGCGAGCCCTTGAAATAGACTCCCCGATGCGTCACACGACAATTAATCAAACACCTAGTTAAATATAGAAGACTCTGCCGCTTCTCATTTAGGCTAATAGCTCATTACTTTTCCACACTCTATCTGCATTATATACCTCGCTAAAAAAGAGCGATATTCTAACGTGGCCGTCGATGTTTGTGTTTCAGGATTCGCAAAACGGCCCGGTGCTGGACCGATGGAGCATCTGCTCGGCTGAGGAGGAGCCGCTGGTCCTGCAGCAGTTCCTCAGATTCGCCGAGACGCGTCCCTTCGTGCAACAGCTCCTGCTCGCCGCAGGTGGTGGTGGGGCTGGTGGTGGTGTCACGTCCGCTAACTCGGATGTTATGTCACCGAGCAGACGACCGTCGCCCCCGACGATGCCGTTAGCCCACCTGCCGCCGCCGCTGCACCTACTGCACTGTGGCCTGCCGCCCCCGGGCTCGAGGCTGGCTCCGCCGCCTCTGCACCCGCCCCCGCCGCCGGCGCCGCACTCGATCTCCCACTCGTCGCTCTCGCCGACCTCCCTGGCGCAGAAGCACCACTACAGCGCCTCCTCGGGCAGCTCCGTCAACGCGAGCAGCGCCAGCTCGCCGCCCCGGGGCCTCGAGTCCGCCGCCGGCTACAACTTCACCTCGCCGCTCAACCGCCTACAGAGCATGCAGCCCTTCGACTTCAAGAAGCTCGGCACCCTCGGCCTCCCGGCCTTCCCGCCGATGCCCCAGCCACACTCCGCCGAGTCGATCATGCAGCAGCACCAGCAGCAGCAGCAGCAGCAGCAACAGCAACACGCCTCGCGCAAGTCGTCGATGCGCCACCCCCAGAGCCCACACAGCCCGACCTCGCTGAGGCCCCCGGTACCCGTCGCTCCGGTCTCCACCTCCTCGCTGGGCTTCAGCCACCCCCTGGCCGTCGCGGTCTCCTCCGGCGCCCTGCCGGCCAGCTTCCACGGCCACTACCCGCCACCGATCATGAGCAAGGCCTCCATGCACGCCAGTATGGGCATGGCCGCGGCCTCGAGCGTCGACGTCCACAGCGGCGGCGAAAAGAGCAGCGAGTTCGGCTCGGACGACGACGAGGACGACGACGAGAACTCGGGGAGCGCGCTCAACCTCAGCAGGCGGGACGCCTCCGCCAAGTACAGCTCCGAGCAGCGACGCGCAGCCTCCTTGCAGATGCAACAGCACGGACAGCAGCACGGACAGCACGGCGGACAGCACGCGCCCCTGGGCAGACCGCCGGGCGTCCCGGGCAGGAAGCCCAACTCGCCGGGGAAGCGACACCAGTGGGGAGCCTCGCCCAATATACCTCCAAACCTGGGCACGCCCTTCATCAACCCCGCGACTGGCAAGAAGCGCGTCCAGTGCAACGTCTGTCTCAAGACCTTCTGCGATAAGGGGGCCCTCAAGATCCACTTCAGCGCCGTGCACCTGCGGGAGATGCACCAGTGCACGGTCAAGGGCTGCAGCATGATGTTCAGCTCGAGGCGATCGAGGAACCGGCACAGCGCCAACCCCAATCCCAAGCTCCACTCGCCTCATCTCAGAAGAAAGATCTCGCCGCACGACGGACGCTCCTCGATGGCCCACGCCCTGGTGCTGCCGCCCCAGGCTGGACTGCCCCTACCTCCTAGCGGACTCAACCACCTGCCCTTCGGATCCTTCCCCCTGCTGACGCCGCCGCCCGATCTACGCTCGCCCGCGTCGCTCTGCGCCCTCGACTTCAAACATCTCGATCTCTCGTCGTCGCAGCAGAACTCGGCGAGGTCCTACGAGGAGGCCATGGCCCAGCAGAGGATGGCCACCTCGGCCTCGAGCGGCATGACCACCGCCGCCACCACAACCACCACTACTATTCCACCGTCCACCTCGTCGGATCGAAACACGACCCACACCACGAGAACATCCAGCGGATCGAACGCCTCCGTGGTATTGTCACCCTCCTCGCAGAACCGATCTGGCACCACCTTGGACGGCGAGGACGATGACGAGGACGACGACGACGACGACGGAGGTATCGTGGTTGTGGGCGATGACGACGACCGTCTTCTACCAACGAGACTGTCTAGCCTGAGAGACGGCGGCAGCGACGATCAGCCAGCTGACTTTAGCTTGGCGAAGCGACCGAAGCTCTTCCTGGGCGATCACGCCGACGACGAACTGGCGAGCAACGCCGATAGCAACGAGGACAACGACTCGATGGGCACGGTTGATCAGCACTCCTTCGCGATAAACGCCCACTCGCTCAACTCGGCCTTCCACAGTCGGGGTGTCAGGAAGCGAAAGTCACAGCATCCCACCAGATGCACCATTCCCGCCGAAGTCCACTCGTCCTCGACCGACGGAGACTCGTCCAACGACGCCGTGTTCCAAGACCAGCCGGAGGATATGTCGATGTCGAGACTCGAAGCCGAGGACAGGAAGAACTCACCGTCACCGAGGGAACAGCGTCAGATCGCCAGCTCACCGGCTGTTCACAACGATTGCAGTTCCCGATCACCAGACTCATACCGCGAGAGGGAAACGAATCTAGCTAAAGAGGACAAGGACCGTCAGTGCGAGGAGCTGCAGGACGAGCCAAGAGATCTGAGCTCACGAGCGAGCAGCGCCAGATCGCCCAAGAGTCTAGCCAGCCCCGAACCAAAATTCACCACCACAGTCTCCCAAGATCTGTCGATGAAGAATGCGGAAAATAGCTCCGCCTGGGAGTCGAGCACGATGAACGAAGCCTCGACCGAGAGCAAGCGAAAAACGTCCGAACACTCGGAGAAGGACTCGGCCACAGCCGAGGAGCCGCAGCAGGACAAGTACTCCAAGTCGAAGGACGAGGGCCGAAGATTCGAAGAGAAAGCCCAGTCATCCAGTCGACGGGAAAAGAAGGAGGAGGAAGAGCCGATGGAGGAAGCCGAGGCCCAGGACAGCCCGATCAACGACGCAGCCGACGAGGAGATGGACGAGGAGGATGCCGGGGACGCCGAGGCAGAAGCCGAGGAGGCGGCCGAGCGAACGCTGCGCAATCAAGAAGGTGAGCCCATCCCGGTAACCTCCCGTGCCCCGAGCTCGATCGACAGCCACCCGACCACTGCCGACGACCTATCCCTCGACTCCTCGAATGCTTTGCGTCAACTCGAGTCCTTGTCGCAGGGTCGCATCACGCTGCCGTACGGCTTGGCGCGGGAGGCGGAGACGGCCGGGGAGGAGGAACACACCGAGGAGGAGGAGGAAGTGGAGGAGGAGGAGGCGGAGGCGAAGGTGCTTTCGAGGTCTGGCCGTCGCTCTACCAGCCCCGTCAGCCTCACGATGCACCAGGACACCACCCTGGACAGCTCCTCTCGTGGCTCACGCTCATCCAGCGCCTCGCCCTCCACAGCGGCCATGGATATGGACAATAGTCTCATCGCGTACGCGCACTACGAAAACGGCGGCTTCGTCGTCAGCGGCCAGGACGTGCCCCTCGACCGGGAAAACCCGCGCCGCTGTACAGCCTGTGGCAAGGTCTTCCAGAACCACTTCGGCGTCAAGACCCACTATCAGAACGTCCATCTCAAGCTGATGCACCGATGCAGCGTCGAAGGCTGCAACGCGGCCTTCCCCTCGAAGCGATCGCGAGACCGGCACTCGGCCAATCTCAACCTCCACCGCAAGCTGCTCTCCACCTCCTCGAGCCCGCCGCCGCTCTCGACTAGTCTGCCCCCAGCGAGCCTTTCACCGAGGGCCGAGGACGCCCCCCAGCTCAACCCTATGCTGCACAGCGAGTTCCTGGCCCGGCTCTACGCGGACGCGGGCATGGGCTCGTTGGGCGCCTATCCCCTGGCCCCCGCGGGCCTCTCCAGCGCTGCGATGGACCTCGCGGCCAGGATCCCGCCGCCCCATCCGCTGCTGCTGCCGACCCAGTTGGGCGCCACTTTCCCGGGCCTCTCCTCGGCCTTCGCCAGTCACTTTGCCGGCCTCAACGGCCTGACGCACCAGCACCTCAACCACCTGAGCCACCTGTCGAGGCTGTCGCACCACCAGCACCACCACCAGCACCAGCAGCAGCACGAGCAGGACGGAAGGCGCGCCGACTCGCCCGACTCGCCCTCGACCGCCGTGGGCGCCGATGATCCGATGAGGAGGGAGTTCGCCGGCAGCAAGGAGGAGGCCAGATGCACGGTGCCGGGCTGCGAGAGGGTCTTCGTATCGAGGGCCGTCAGGGACGCGCACTCGCGCGACCCGCAGGCTCACAGGGACCTGCCCATCATCTCGTCCAGTGGCTCGTGACCGACTTTTCTGCATCGTCGGGCCGCGATGTCGCTCGGCCGGGACTATCCACTGCTGTGATGCCAAAACGATGCCGTTTCCGAGAGTTATTATACCGTGCAATAAGCCGCGTTACAAGAGAGAGACTCGATCTTTTTCCTTTTTATTAGACGTGTGTGATTTTACTTCTCATATATATATATATATATACATACTATATATATATGAAAGCTCGATTCGGGTGCGCGCGCTCGCGATTTTATTTTTCGGGGTGGCGACGAATCGCCTTGTACTATACCTCCAACTGAAGCGGTGTTTTTTCATTTCGTGAATCGACACTTATAGTCTGAAAACAAAACAAAAAAAAACACAATTGTATAAATGATTTTAAGGATATGTTGTAACATAAATGACGGGGATAAATAAAAAAGGAAGGGGTAAAAAAAAACACTGAACATAATAACCTCGAATAGCTCTCCACGTTTTCGAGATAATGTTTCGTCCTCATTTTAAGAGTAGTATATATATATATATATATACATATATATTATATATATGCATATATATATATAAAACATATAGCAGCGCGTCAAATCGCGCAGCTCGTTGTGTTATGTGCAAATTTTGTTCGTTTATATAAGCTTCGCGCGACCAGGATATTTCTAAAAAAAAAAAGAAAGACCCGCGATCGCGTGAATATTTCCAAAATGTAAGAGGGAGCGATGAGGGGGTCGAAGCTGTATGTGCGGAGAATGTGGACGCTTCCGACCCTCTATATCGTTATTGTGATAACGTCAATCGTCTGTAGCAAAAATATGAAAGAGAAAAAAAAAATAAAACAAACACACTGTCTACTTAATCCATTGAATAAATTAGCATCATCACTGTATATACTACACTTAATCGATGTATCGCGTAACGATTGTTAACATGTATGGAATTTAAAAAGAAAATACGAGAAAAAGGGAAAGGCACAGAAAGAGAGAGAGAGTGAGAAGGTAGCGTATCGCGGCTAAATAAATTGAACCGAGCGCATATAAGGATAGCACACATGATTCGCGTAGTAATAACAGCGAAGCACCGAATCGCGTCTCTTGTAGCTTCGAAACGTAAGAGAGGACTTGGAATCGAAGGCCCGAAGGTGAGAAACACGATCGGTTGCGCGATAAAGCCCAGCGACGAAGGTCTTTGCGGATGCAGCGCGACGACGCAACAAAAAAAAACACGCCACAAGGTGTATTCGAGCTGCAGTTGCGAGAAGTAGAGAGTGAGAGAGAGAGAGAAAGGAGGAGGCGCGCATTGATATCCGCGAAGCAACCCGAGAGCTGACAAAGATCGACCAGTGAATCAAAGTGACGGACGCGTCTCTCGCGCGATCTATAGATAAAATGAGAGTAGATTGATTTTATTTATTGTTCCATTATTGGGAACGCCTCTATACCGCTACGCACGCGGGCAAAAAGCAAAATTAATCGAAACGAGAAGATTCCAGCTTGTAGCCAATCAAAATTAGCTCTTATACGAAAACGAACACACCTTTGTTTATTAATGTAGTCCTTAGCCCTATGATTTCTCTTTAGTTCAATTAGTTTTGTAACATACTCGTTTGCAATCTCATTAGTATTATTACTTATTATTTATTGTAAAGGTAAAATTATTTCTTCCCCTAGATGTAAAACGTGTTTTTGATATATATATATATATATATATAGACGATCTATATTGTGTATAAATAATAAATTATTGGTGAATACTTTCGCTTCGATTGATTTTGAATCAGTGCACAAAATACTCAAATGGAAATGCAGTCCAGGCGGCCAGTAGCGGGCGACTGCCGCGCGCGGAGATTTCCATCCCCCTTTTTCTAATAGGATAAAGCTAAACAAAAAAAAATAAACAGAAAAGAAAAAAAGAAGTCAAGGCATATAGGAGAGAAAACGTCGAATGGTAGGACGCCCGATTTCCGCAGCCCTTCACGAGAGCACCGCGGAATGGCATTTTATTATATATCTTTGTAAATATATTGCGTTTAATTTTTATCGTACACACGAACTCAAACACACAAGCACACCGAGAGACACTTACGCGCATACACATGACATGTATACACACGAGCACACAGAGACTCGGCGGCGCGTCAATCCGTCGCTCGAATGAAGGACTTTTCTACGTGTCTACCTTATAGGATTTCATTTTTCCGTTCTTCTCGCGTTTTTCGCTTCGTTCAGGTGCGCGCACACACTTACACACCCTCACTCGCACTCACACACACGCAAGAGAGAAGAGAAACGCGCGTGCGCGAATTCCTCTATCGCTCGGTGTGAAAAAGATGAGTGTCGAGATAGCGGAAGCGAGAGCGGAGAGAATGAGAATGAGAGATAGAGAGAGAGAGAGAAAGAGATGTGGTTATAGCGAAGGAAAGAAGTTGAGAGAGAGAGAGAGAGAGAGAGAGAGAGAGAGATAGAGGAGAGAAATTGGAAATCGCGAGGAGATCGATTTCACAACTATTAAATGTTAAGAAGGGTGAGCGATATCTACGATTGTAATTATGTATAAATTGAAACGCTACGATGTATTATATATTATAGATCGATTATAAAATGAACATTCATCATTATGAAAAAAATAAATACCTATGAAAATTAAAACTCTTGATGTTTTTACACGATGCTTGTACACCTTGTAATTACATGGGAAATTATCACCAGTCTCGCATCTCACTCCGCACCATTAGCTCCGCCTTTCTTTTCCAGAATCCCGACCTTTTTTCGCTCTCCTTTATTTTCCCCCTGCCCCGCCACCAGTCCGCAATATCTGCTTCTTTATTTCTACACACGTCGGCTGCAGTCGCTTATACCAATCTATTATACCCTCGCCATCTTCTCTTTCTATGATTTCTTCGGACGGCGACGACGACGACGACGCAGAGTAGAGGAGAGAAGAGCAGGGAGGCAAAAACGAAGAGTATCGCACGCGAGGAGAGCGACTGTCCTGGCCACGCCTACGATCGACCCCGGCGGTGCCCTCGTTTTTGCTCTCTCTCTCTCTCTTTCTCTCTCACTCCTCGCTGCTGCCGCCGCCGCGGCTGAAGGTTCGGAGATATTTTTGAAATGAAAAGTGGTCGTTTGTTAATCAGACCGTCGAGACGAGAGAGAGAGAGAGAGAGACTCCGAAGCCGCGAGAAATATCCGAGGGTTCTGTGCAAACACGTCACCTTGAGAGATCATCTCTTTGTATTCCGCTTGCTTTTATTTTTTCTTTCACGCTGCGCTTGTTTTCGAATATTAAAGTCGTTTTGTTTACTTTTTTTTTTGTCCAATAATGATTCAGACTGCTCGGTCGTCTTTTTACGGAAATTGCACTTAACGGATACTTTACGTTATACTTTGTTTAATGAAGAATTGAATAAATAATGGAAAATAGAAAATCATTTTAATAGTATCGATTTATATAATATAAGTAATAATTCATATTATTTGATCCTTGCATAAGAATATTCATTATATTTATTCAATATTCCTTACACGGTATACTTTTACTTCCGATTAAATATTGATTGATTCATTAAGAATAATGGCCGTCATTAAGAGTATAATTTTTTTTCTTTTATCAATATTGAGACTGATTTATTAAATTCCTATTGACTATGATACAGAATGAATCCTATTCAAATAAATAAATAATATTTCTTGCTAGACAATTTGGCTTCTAGAAATCATTCTAAATATTTTAATGTTAGCATATTTTAAAAAGCCACAAAATATATATAATATGAATTGTTCATCTATACTAAAATTATGGCATCAAACTTGTCTCGTTCTATTAAAAATCTCGAACTCGGCAATTATTTGTAATTTCATGGAGTATACGCAAATAACTCGCTGTACACAGGTATTAGACGGCGCAATATCCTCATAAAGATCCAAACAAGCCTCGATGCTTTCATTCTGTCAATCCAAACGAAAAGCAAGTATCGAGCAGTTAATTACGATGTAATTCCGCGCTACAACGTATAGCCGCGATAAAACTTTTGACAAAGACATAAAAAAAAAACGCAGGCGTAATAGCAGTTTTTAACGCTTCCTAGCTTACGATAATTAACTTCCGAGAGTATAGCACCGCAGCACCGCGAAGATATAGAAGTGCGGAATAGAAGGGAAACAAGTGGATGGTCTACGGTATATAAATCACTTAATTGTACGCGCAACCTCCACGCGCTTCCATTACCGCGTCTCTCCCGACTGCTTCTCTTTTTCTTTTTTTTCTTTCTTCCTTCCACGAAACACGCGTGGCTGCTTTGATAGTCACGACCTTCATTCGATCCTCTAATCGGTTCCCGCGACTCGTTCATGCTTTCGATACTTCGTTGCTGTACACCTTAAAAACCTGACCTCGTTGCATGTCAACTATATATACAGGACGGTATAGGTTCGACGTGCTACCATCGGTTGTATCGTGAGTGTGCGAGAAATTTTTGTGAGAGGAGAAGCCGCGAGCTGGCCAACAGGTGTTTATAACTTCGAAGCCGTAAGGATACATTTCGTTGAGCGCAACAGTGTATATAGATGCGCTTCGTTGGACGGCGCTCGTACATCGCTCAGCACACTCACGCGGTGGGATATATAGGGGAAATAAAAAAGAAGAAGTCCTTTGCATAATGAGCTATAATTATAAAGGCACCTGCCACTGCGATGTTAGATACGTTTGATTTTCTCTTTCGGCTTTGAAATTTTTCTTTTACTTTTTCCACCGCAACGTTCGTTCTTTCTTAATGTCGCATATATATATAGATATATCGGGGTAAGTAGTGCAGTGTGGTGGAGAATGCCTCGAGCGTCCAACGACTTAGTTGGCTACGCGTTAATCAAATCATGAGGAAAAAAAAAGGGAAAGAAAAGAAATGGGGAACGGAGATTAAAATCGTGGCGTGAAGATTCGTTATCGCGACTGTTTTAAAACTTTTTTCAAAACAATAAGTGTTTCGGAACAAAACTGGAGAAACTTTGTACGCTTGAAAAGATATCCATTAAATTAATCAATTATTTACCGAGTAATTACAGTGTACAATCCATGTAACATGTATAAATTTAATGATATCGAAGCCATCGTAACTGTGTACAGTTTTTCAATATTATTTGTGGACAATTAGATTAACTTTTTTTATTATAAAAAAAATTGAATTTCAGATATTTGATCATGTAATAATTCTTTTATAGTTTATACTTATAAACCTAATACTGGAAGCTATAAAAGTTTCAATCGAGCATCAAAAAATATCCAAACACTCGGTTTTGATCAAATAAATTAGTCTAAAGATTAGTATTCTAATAAATATTCGGTACCAATTGAATACTTCTTATTAATAATAAACGAAAAATGAATTTCATCGATAGGGTTAAAAATTAGATTATTATACCAATACACGCTTGAATCATTCGACTTTAAAAGAAAAAGCATCGTAAAATTTAATAGTATTCGTTTCTTAAATTCTTAAACAATTAATCACAGTATCCTTAAAAAATAACTCTTTGCTCTCATCCCGCTAAAGAAAAAAAAAAGCAACGCATGGCTCTATAGACAATCCAGCAGGAGGCTACGAGTGCAGCTGCCGATCCAAGTACTGAAAAAGAGAAAAGGAAGAAGCGGAGAAAAGGATGTAGGCACAGAAAAAGGAGTCATGAGAGCCTACAAGCCGTATAAAAGCGATATCAAAAGGCGCGCACAAGGGCGGCGGCGCATCAACCGGCAAAATCTACTCGTGTGCTCAGCAGATTGCACCAGCAGCAGCAGCAGCAACAGCCTGACTAACCGCAGCGCTCACTCGTAGCGATGTACTCTCTCTCTGTCTCTCTCTCTCACTCTCTCTCGCGTATATCCCCGGGGGAGATAAATGGATTCGTCGTGCCTTCGACCTTAGAGTAAGAGAGAGAGAGAGAGAGAGAGAGAGAGAGAGGGAATGCACACCGAGTACATGTAGTTTCGCGCCCCGCGGTATTACTCGCTCTGCTGCAGTGTCTATAGCGTGTGCACAACTACTGAAGCAGCAGCAGCAGCAACGGCAGCGGCAGCGGCGGCGGCGGCAGCTTGCGGCTCGTGCAGATGACAGGTGCGGCGTGGGAGAGAACGAGAGAAGAGGAGAGAGAGAGAGAGAGACAGGTAGGCTCGCGCTGACCGCTGACTGGCAGTGTATGTAAGCTATACGTGTGCAGCACGCGTGTGTGTGTGTGTGT
>UELV01099958.1:0-11647 GCA_900490015.1 Megastigmus stigmatizans
CCCCCGAGTGTTAAGTCATCCATCAAACAACAATAATCGATTCAATCCCCGAGCCGACGTCGCGGCAGCAGCAGCCGATATATCCGCGAATATAAAATCTCTGGGAAAACTTCCGACCGCGCGAACAAGCCGCGCTCGTCGTCGTCGCTCGGGGGCATAAAACTTGGTCGCGTTAAGGAAAGCCTTCTCCTCCATCTCCTCCTGATATAACGGTGTGTGTGTGTGTGTGTGTGTATAGGGACGCTCTCATTTTTGATTGCGTTGGAGGACTGGCGAGTGTGTGTGTGTGTGTGTGTGTGTGTGTGTGTGTGTGTGTATAGGTATTCAATGGGCGGCCAACTCGCGCGTGATACGGTTAATTATTTATGAGCCGCACTGCGGAATAAGCTTCTTATACCGCACGTCGAGAGAGCTTGAATATCCCTCTTATATACTCTCGCGAGCGAGCGCGCGCCTGATTTCACATTCCGATTTATGCGAGGAGGAGGATAGAGAGAGATGCCTGCTGCCAATGTATGCCCTCGTTCGCGTATATGTATATAGACAGAGAGAAGTCCTCCTCGCCTTTTTTCTGTTTGATTTGCAAATTAAAGTGGAGGTGTGTGTGCATACGTGTGGCCGGCGGATATATCCCGGAGAGGTACCTGAAAAAATGATCTAGGCATTGACTCGGAGAAGTCTGATAATATATAGGCGTGTGGGTATATTTGTGTATGTATGCGACAAATGGTGCGGCTGAATTAAATATCGTTGTTGCCAATGTATCCTGCATTACAATTGAATTACGCTGTGACAAGGCGCTTAGTTTTGTATACTCTCCGTTACAATTATATATTGCCAGTGTATCGCGCGATTGTTTTTTTTTACAGCATAAGCGAAGTAGCTTGCGTTGTGTGCGCATTTCCAGCCCACTTTTACCTTGTTCGGTTAAGGTAATGCGTAAGAGATATCTATTAGTCTATATATGTATATATGGGAAATAAATTTATGGTAATGCTGCAGAGTTTGTGTATAATAGCACACACAGTATATTGAAGGTTTAGATTCGACTTGAAATAATTTGCTAATCACGGGCTTATGGTAGAAAGCTGGTATATATCTGCAGTTACATTCACAATTTAAGCTTCTAACAATAAAAAGACTCTGCAGTTCCAAAAAATGAATTCCCACTCTACTGGCGCAATAAATTAGTTATCCAGAATATTTTTAACTTGCCAAAGAATGATATACAACCTTTTCTATTTTAATCGGTAATAACTTTTTCCTGCTATGTAGGTTTAATACATGTATATACCTCTCTTCAAGGATTCTCCGCTACATATATCATACTTATCATTATTGACGGCCGACAGAAACGAACTATTCCGTACAAAGCTCGCATTTCTTTCGACATCGTAGTCGCAAAAGTCGATCTATGACAAACTTCCTCTTTATGAATTCAAAGCTACTCCCTGCTTGTTTAGGAGCACCGCGAGGCTGGTACAAGGAATCGCGCAATACGAGTACATACTCGCATTTAGCTCAACATCGCATTTGTGTTTGCACGTATATATCGGCCGATGCGCGTCAACAGCTCGGATATCCGTGCATTGGTGAATTTTGTAAATTAAACCGAGTGAAATTGCGACTGCAGAGCGAGAAAGAAAGTCTGCAGCGACGATGGAAAACGCGGGTAAACATCGTATAAAGATATACGGGAGCTAAATGAAAGAAGGAGAATCTGCGCGCGGTAGAAGGGGAAGGGCTAAAAAAGATCTTTCGTTCCAAGATGTTACTCTGTTGATTCGTCCAATATGTGTGTGTAGGTGTATGTACACGCGAGTGTACCGAATGGGGATATATATATAGGTATATGAATGAATGGTCTCGCGCAGTCGCGCGCGCGGGGCCTCGTCCCGAGAGACTCTCCGCGAGAGTACACAAATTACGTATGGCAAATAAAATAAATTGCATTGCTTGTTTGCTTTGTATACGGGGCGGACGACCGGCGGCGAGGAAAGTCGAGATGGAAAACCTATAGCGTGCATGCCGCAGGGGGAGGAGAAGAGGAAGAAAATTCGAATCCTGTATTATATATATACGGGGGAGAATCGAACAACAAAAAAAAACGCCGCCGCCGCGAGTGTGGAGCTTTATTTAACCGTATTTTTCCCGGCGCACGCTCTGATGTTTGACGATTTATTGGCGTGTGTGCGTATGAGTGTCTCGTTTTACAGGAAAATCTCGAAATTAAAAAATTCGAGCGCGCCACCGCTGCGAAAATATACCGCAATTCAAACTGGATCCGCGAAAGCTGTATAGCGCGAATATAAGTGTATACACGTGGTTTGTATACATAATTTGCTTTCGATTCGCGCGCTCGCGCTCGCTCCTGCGCAGCAGCAGTATAGTGAGCGCCAAAGGGAATTTATTTTGTTGCAATTTAATCGACCATGAGAGTTTAGAGGGAATGTCAATAGCTGCATGCGCGCGCGCGTTTTAATTGCTTTTCAATGGGCGTCGCGCTCCCATTAAGGTTATTAATAATATTATATACTATAGCTAATAGTCGCTCGGTTGATATATCTTGTTGATATTTTTCTCGAATTATATAGACATTACATGTTCGAAAAAAGGATTTAAACTAATTCGAATAGATTCCTATTAGGCTGACTCTATAACTAACAAATTTGAAAGATGGTACTTTAAAAAACTCAGAAATATATTATATTTAAATAAGTGTATAATAAAAGTGTAATATTTTAAGGTTTCTCACACGGAGAAAAATTTGGAAACGCGGCTCTGCTCTACATCAAATTTAAAATATTGATTTTTATAAAGAATTTTTAAGAATAATAAGTCATTACTTTACATAAGAAAGTGCAATTTTTCATACGCATTTTAGAGTTGTGTTTGAAAGGTGACATTTTGAACTATTGGAAATCTTGCATTCAGAAGAATTTAAACAAATAATTTTTCTATTAATACGTGTTTCTTCCCGACAAATATGGAAATTTGGACAAATAGACTCGAGATTTCTTAAATGATGAAGTAACAATTGTTTTACATTGTTTTGAAAAGAGATTATTATATATGATATGAAAGTGAATTTATCGATCACCACGAGCCAAAGGCGTTCTCAGAGGATATTTCCCTCTTTTCTTTTCTATGCAAGAAGATCCGTATTTAGGTACAGACAAACAACCAACACGAAAGAAATTTAGAAAGACTATCAAATTTTTATATTAGGAGAAACAAAGATTTTATAATTGAATATAAGAAAAAAATATGTATATAATAATAAAAATGTTTCGGGACTGTCTACTTGCCCATCTTCAGTAAGATGTAGACAGCTCTATCTTAGACACCTAAATGGAAAATGAAAAGGAATTAATATTTAAATATGTGAGGACTTTCATAGCCGAGTTGACGAGGTACATACGGTTACATATAGACTGGAAAATGTTTTTCCACTGGAAGGTTGGAATGTTCCCTCTGTTAATTTAGCCGACAAATAATAAATTAAACTCAGCTATGTTAGTATTATTATATATGGCTCAACACATCCTTCAACCCATTTTTAATCAACCCCATATAATTTTTTGTCTCGAACATATGCCAAATCAAATTTTACAACGATTCAAAGCCGTGTAAATGCTAGTGTTCAATTCACTTGATTTTCAGGTACATTTTGGAAAAAATTGGTATATCTTGAAAAAAAAACATATGAAGCCGAATCATAATTGATTTTAAAGGGTATATCGATTACTACGTAATACAACTTACCAAAATATGAAAAAAAAAAAATAATAAAAAAATAAAAAAACAAATATTTCAACATCGTGTCATGATGGACCAATTCTGAGATCAGATTTTGATATAGTGGTACACAATAGATAAGAATAGTTCAGTTAGATCTCAGAAACACAATATTTTTTTTATTGTGTATACATTATTTTTGTCTTTAAATAGAAACTTGGTGACGATTTATAAATATAACGGATATCGGAACTTCTTACTTATAATTAATATGGATATCGTATCGAAGAACAAGTTCAGGAGATTATGCGCTATAAATTTTTTGTAAAAATGGTGCAATTTTCAGTTCGATTACTTGGAGTTAAAGCCGCGTATTGCGGTATATGTATATAATGTACATGTTTTATCGTCAAAGTAATCCAATTTTAATACTTTGATTACTTCAGTACTATTTAATTACGTTTCTAACAATTTAATGCGGTATTATGAGCTTACATATAACAGGAGTCTAATTCAATTAATAACGGATTAGGAGAAAAAAATATAAAGAAATAAAAATAATTTTATATCATTTTACACTGAATGGCGTTGTTTATAGTTTCGTTATTATGAATAAATGCAAAGCAGAAATCGTTTTGCTACACATTATTCCTAATTTTACTGTGAATTTCTATAACTTTATGAATATAGATTTGACTAAATGATGTTGATATTTAAAAAAAATATTTTTTAATCATTTATGATTCAAAGTTCTACCGTTGGTCAAATGTAATTCATACATTGATTTTCATATGGAGGTCATAATTACAACTTGTAAGCTAAACCAATATTGATTTAGTTATTATGAATTGATTCTAACTTTGGTCAGCAAGACGCCCTAATAAAATAAAACTGCTCGATAAGAAGTATATAAATGAACAGTCCAGTTTTCCATGGTATACGCGCATGTAAATTAACGCTTCATCGAAATCCATCAGTATTGCTCAGTGATATATTTATGCGCGGCATTGCGGCTGGTCATGAATAATCGCGAAGCCTCGCTCTCCTCTTTCAAGAGCCCAGGCGAGAAAGAGAGAGAGGGAGAGTATGGAGGTCCGACACTGCGCACACATAGAGAGAGAGAAAGAGTAGAGAGCGAGTGCAGTGCCTCATCTCCAGACTTCGAGAGCCGCAGCGACGGCTGGCGCTTGGCCAGCTATACGGCGAAAAAGGAAGGCGATCGCGCCTAGTCTAGCCGCACTTCATTTCTTTTCTCTCTCTTTCTCTCCAGCCCCATACTGTCCTAGCCCTTTATTTTTCCCTTTTTTACGCTGCACACATACATATACTCTCTGTTCCCTGTGCGTATATATACCACTTTTGCTGGTACAGACTTGCGAGACTCTGCTCTCAGCTCTTGTAGCGCGGCGCTTCCTCGGATCAGCCGTGAGTGAGTATACATGTGTAGACTCTGTTACGTGTTCCAGACGGATGCAACGGCTTACTTCAAACTATGTAATTCGTCATTCCGATTTGAAAGAAGAAAATCGCTATAAAAAGTGTTATTGTCATCGTTATTCGCGCCGCATCTACATTAATGATCTGAAAAAATGTCAGAGTGTGTCGGCAAATAAAGTAGGAATCAACGTCGAACAGAAGTTAAAGGGAACGCAAGTAACGCTTGCATGTATATGCGCGCTCGATGTGACATATATATACACGAGGAAACAATATTATACCGTTCTGTCTGACTTATATATGCTTCGAGCGTACGCGCGCGCAAGCACACGTCGGGCGAATTTCGTTTCAATGCCTTATACATTACGACGGGCTCCTTTTTAGACCTCGTTATCTGCTCGTGACTTGTGTATCGTGCGTGGATGTACCGCTGCTGCAGTTGTCAGTTGATTAAGGAAATAATTATACGATAACCGCAGATGGAGGAGATGCAGTATAATTGCTTCGATTGTTTTGGAGCCGCGACCGGCTCTGCGCGGTCATTAAGTCGTTATACGTCAAAATGGCTCTTGTTGTTTCGAATTCATTAATCGTAATGACCTTTGTCTGTGTTGTCCTATACAAGATTGGCTTGGAATATCTCGAAATTGCGATTTTCGAATATTATATGCGCTACTTTATCCGCCGTAGCGATAATTGTATTAGACTAACCCGAAGCTGCATTTATGTATAATATAAATCGCAGGCTATACTATATAGGTATATATAAGCGTGTATCCCAATAATAGTCGCGTATAATATATATCGCGCTGCACACATATAGGCGGAGGTCTGCCGTATGGATGATCGCCGTCGAATGGAAAAAGTCTCCCCGCGCCATATCACCAGTCCGCAACTGCTGCCGCGCTCTTACACACCATATATAGACACGTTCGATATATACGCAAGAGGAGAGGAAATTATCATTTTATTGGAAAGGCTCGTCGCGGTAAAATAAAAGGTCGCGGCGAGGGAAATCCTTTTGGGGGAGGGGTGGACGACCGAGAGCCGCTCGCGCATATTCACCGTGCAGTCTGGTGCCGCGCGCGCTTGTCTATTTTCTTCCTTTTCCCGTTCCTCGCGACCCTTCCTTTTCTCCCTCCTCCTCTACCTCTTCTTATCGCCGGGCGCGTGCGACGCTTTTTTCGATATTCACGCTGCTGCGAACGGGAAAAACCCTTCTTACGGTGTCAGCTGATTCCCGTTGATAGGGGGAAAATGGTCCAATATTCGCGCGGCTTCCAGCGTCTTTCACTCTCTCTCTCTCTCTCTCTCTCTCTCTCTGCTGCTGCTGCTGCTTCTCCTCCTTTTTCTCGCTCACTTTCTCGTCGCCGTCGACGTCGATGTCGCCGCGTACGCGCGTTTATGTGCTGGCTTTGCGGATTGATTTTTATTGTATAGAGCTGTGCATGAATGTGTAATTTATGTGTGTGTGCTGCAACGTGGCGCATATTGTTCAACGCTTGTGTGGGTGAAGTGTATATATAGCGATTCAGTTGGTTGGGAGAGTGTTGGAAACCTTGGCGCGAGATTTAAGAGATGGCATATTCCAAGTCTAAATATGTATTTGATGTTTTAGCCGCGTGGCTTTGATGGTTGAGAACCTGAAGGTCAAGTGACGTAATCCTGTGGTTCCGTTTCGTATATAAAAGCCGAAAAATCTAGATTAGGATTCTGTAAACTCTGTGACTAAATGGATAGGGTTAAACACTGGGATGATGAATACAAAGGTATACAGGAAATATCTGAAAGTTTGAGCGTAACTCAATTATATGCCAATGCGGGGATATTTTGAACAACAATGCGTCATTGATCAGAGAGATATATGTCGAAAAATTTGTTGACCATCTCTCATCTATTATATAAAAGTTGATATTGATGGTTATCGTTCTTCAAACTTGACCATTAAAATTTCCCCTCTTCCCTCTAACTCGTCCACAAGCTATATATTGAAATGGATCACTCGATCGTGCATTTTCGAAAATCCCGCATCATTTTTATACTTTTCGAAGCTCGCATCAATCGGTCACACCAGAGCTAGACGACAAAACCAAATATACATAAGCCAAATCTAGTCAAACGCAGAGTGTATATAGAGTAGATAAGATCCGAAACTGAATGGTGTGTAGCTGGTGCAGAAGGCGAGATTGCCGCGTACGACGACGACGAAGACAAGTACAGTGCCGAAACTCCGCAGGTGGAAGCATCCAGTATAAGAGTCCTCGAGCGAACGTCTTGGCACAAGCCTGAAGTGTATGTAGACTTAGGCAGCATCTCCTCTCTCTCAGAGTGTCGCACACGTAGTATAGACCCCCTCGCTCGTTCCTCGAGGATTTTCGCAATCGGCAGTCGGCGACGAAATTGCCGCGCCGGAAACGCCTAGGAGAGGCATTTGTTTTCGTTAGAGACCACACGCTTGTATACGCCGTATATGTGCGTCTATGTATGTGTGTATGTGTGTGTGTATAAATAGGCAAGAGCGGCTTTGCACCGAGGGCGTGCACAAGCGCGAAAAGAGAGTTACGAGCTGCTGCTGCGAGGCGAGGCACGCTATATATATATATGCTCGTCGCGTGCGACACTTGACAAGGGCTTTGTTATACGTATATATGTATATGTGTGTGTGTGTGTGTGTATGGTGGGATTGTCAAATGTCGTTGCGCTCAACTGCATTTTTTGGTCGAGATGCGCGCTGTGTATCAAAAGTACATATATATCTATTGTGCGAATGTCGTTGAAATACGTGTGCTGCCTTGCTACTTTCATATACAGTCTCTATACCTACGAAAGTTCAATTTTAAATGATTAAAAGCTTCTAGACCGGTATAACTTTTAATAATTATTTTTTCTGCGAATGCTGATGTTTTTATAAGTAAAGTGATATACTTTCATGGAATTCATTAACCAAAGAAACGTTAATATAATATTTGAATACACAGTTAATAACGAGTTCACTCCCGCGGAGAACCCGTAACAGCATATATACCGAAAGGCCGAAAAAAGAAAGTCGCGGAAATTAAAATTAATATTGATTCGGAAAGTGTGTACATTTGCATTTAAAAAAAAAACAAAAACAGAACGAGACCAACTGCTGGAAAGCGATTTATTAACTTGGACAAACATGTAGTAATTCTGTTTCAATTTAAACTTTAATTATAGGTTTCTTGTTCTGCGCTTTGAGGAAATATATATAAATGTTCACGGGCACACAGACGCGATATTGCGCGGTTTTAACATAGCTATATATAAAAATACTTCATAAAATCCGATATAGTGCGCACACAAATCGCACCTTGCGAGTTAATTTTATTTCACTATTGGCTAATATACATATACTTTTCAATTTATGCACTAGTGAGATATCTTTGCTGGGACTATTGAGAGATTCCATTTATTAGTTCGTCGCTCATGTTCATTAGTTGTTTCATTACTTATTATATTTTCACATAGCAATAACATCAAAAGCAAATGTATAAGTATGAATATTGCGTATATATACACCCATATGGCGCACCTTCACTTATATTCCTTTTAATTGAAAAGTACGATGCAAAAGCGAAAGGTAAGCTTTATTCAAGCGAATTCGAAAAATTCGTTCTGTTCAAATATCATTCACCTGAGTGCTATAGAGCCATAAATCCAGCAGCGCCACGCAACACAACTAAAAATAAATAATATATATAGCTTTATAAACGTGTGGCGGGGTGAAGAAATTTCCTGGAACGAAAAAAAAAGGAAACCGGGATAAAGTCGCACGCGTCGGCGCTTGTAAAACAGCATTGGCGCCAATGCCGAGTGTGTATGTGTCTATGCAGGCGCATAGTCCACTCACCGGACGCCGACGACGACGACAACGCGTTACGGACGGGTATAACGCGCCCGATCGAGCATTCAACGTCGATCGTAATCATAAATTAAGCTCGCTTGCACCGAGCGACGAAACGGCTAATAAACACGAGAGAGAGAGAGAGAGAGAGAGGCCGATGTGCGAAACTCTCCGCGGTTATACATCGATACTTTGTGTTTTACGTCATGTATAGCTGACGTTAATACATGGAACGAGTGTGTGCGCACGCGTATATAGGACACAATTTGCGTGTATATACGAGAGATGGAAAGGAAGGAAGGGACACAATGTGATAAGCGGTGGGTGAAAATTGTGGCATTAATGGACGACGGTGTATAAAGTTTTACGGCTATTCCGTAATTGACGTGTGTTATATACATATGCGAGAGTGTAGCTTTGGTCCGTGTTCGGAAATATGCGGGAATCGGATATTTCTTGCTGCGGATTGATAAAGAAGATCGCTGGGTGGTGGGAAATAAAAAATACCAAATACCAGATCGTGCGAGCTTTGTGCAGTCCGTGCAGGTATTGTACAGTTGTTATTTTAATCCTCGATAAATTGGGGAGGTCGTGGCAGGCTTAGAAACTGATCTATCCTTATTATTAATTTCATAGGGGAGGCATGATTACGGATTTTTATGCCTGGGCATTATACTATGCTGGTGTAGGTCGTATCAGTGTGTAATTCAAGCCCCCCAGGGCTGATCAGCACTATTTATAGCCGCTCTAGAGCTGCAGGCTTTAATTTATAATGCATTTATAATATACAAAAACGCGCCTGCACATCGAGTATTTCATTCTTTTAAAGTTTCATTCATACATTGAATTATAATCTAAAAATTAATAACTCGGAATGTATATATAAAAGCAATAAGTCTGCGTAGTAAACGGAAATCCTTTTTGAATATACGCTTTCTAATTATTTTATAATTAGTACGAAATGAAACTATACGTAAGCAGCTTTTACAGTATATGCAAGACGAGAATTAATTAATTTTTTTTAACTAAAAATTTCATTAAAACTTTTAAAAATGAAAAGGAAAAAAACAGCTTTATACGCGATGGAGCACGCGATAATAAATATTCCAGAAATAATGATTCCAACATCTCCTACTAATAAATCACTGAATATCGAAATTGTGCGCGCGCGATCTGATTATACACTTCGCCCTAATTAATAACATTAATGCGTAACAGCGAAATCCATGAAGCCTAGTTATGAACACCAACTCGAAATGTCCATTGTATTATTGCACAACCCACTAGATTATACAATGGGATTACAAGGGAAACAATCGATAGAGGGCAGAAAATTCAATAAATTTGAGAGAAGAAGGCGAGTGTTAGCGCAAAAAAAAGAACCGCCCGAGTTGAGCCTCTCCCCCGGTGGAAAGGAAAGGATACAGCTTTATTCAGTGCATTTAATAGAGGTTGACAAGCGCCTCGAGATAAGCAATTTAGCCGTGACATCGCTCGCTTCTCGCCGGATGCGCACTTCTCTTTTACGCCTCGCTGTAATCTCTAACGATTCATTCTGCCGCCGCCGCCGCCGCCGCCGTCGTTGTACTGCACTTTGCTGAATCGAGAAAGAAGACGAGGAGACGCGGCGCGCGGCACTTTTTCCGGGACAAAAAAAAAATAGAAAATGAGAGGGGACCGGGAAAAGTGGCGGCGGCGAGGAAAATGAGAAAACGGATGCGCCGTTAAAATTCGGTTCAGCATTCGCTGCTGCTGCTGCAGTGTGCAACTTGTTTTGCCGTTACTTTTTTTGTTCTGCGCTTAATTAACTTTACGAGGCTCGCTGGTGACTTTTATATTGCTCCTCAGAAGGATATTAATGCTATTATTCCTGTTTTGTATTTTTAATTTAGAAATGCTTTTTTATGTACGTTTTAGTTTTTTTTTGTCTAGACTGACAATTTGGTATATGCTTAAAAACACGTGATCTCATCAGAGGTTTTTTTTTTGACTTTGTACACATGCATATTCCTATTGGATTTCAGAATATCGTTATTCTGATTAATGAATCTTCCAACCATCTGGTGTTACTACCAAGTTTGATGTCCAGACGAACGAAAGAAAAAAGAAATTAGTGGATAAGCAATTTTGTAAATGGTACGTAAACAAAA
The DNA here is from genome assembly GCA_900490015.1 of Megastigmus stigmatizans. NCBI lineage: Eukaryota > Metazoa > Arthropoda > Insecta > Hymenoptera > Megastigmidae > Megastigmus > Megastigmus stigmatizans. The sequence goes on from UELV01099958.1 coordinate 11,191, forward strand.
TTTACGCGAATAAATGAGCGTTACAAGTCAAAAAATACAAGGTTAAATTTTGATCAATTTTCATTCTCCTTCATTATGTCATCCTTGAAAATCGCTCCGATAATATACTCGTTTGGGAATTAATGAACGCATTTGTCATGCAGCGCACAATCAATATATTAATACAGCGTAAATTAGTAGGTTGGTATTCAAAGAAAGATAAATATAGGGGCGAGGGAGAGAGAGAGAGAGAGAGAGAGAGGCGGAGGTGCAGGGGCCGTAAAATAGATAATAAAGATCCTGGCAATCACAGCATAGGACTATCAATAAGTCCGCTCTCGCGGCCGTGTCTCTTCTCTCTCTCTCTCTCTCTCTCTCTCTCTTCCTCTTGCTCTTTCTCCGTCCTCCCTTCCTCCCGCGCGCGAAAGGCTTTGCTTTAAATATGCAGCTGACGTCGTGCCTGCAGTGATCGGAGGAG